>CM067169.1:7575962-7681075 GCA_034093135.1 Erigeron breviscapus | reverse complement strand
TTCCTACTCCATTTTCATTCAATTCTTCATCAATTCTTCATAAAAACCCTAAATAGTCAATTTCAGCTTCATCTATTCATCATAAAATGGCACTAAGACAATCTAACTCTCCTAAAAATCTGCTTGCTGCAGAATATGCTCCGGTTGCCAATGTTGAAAAGGCACGCCATATTACTCTTGAGGCTAAGGCCATAAGGATAAATATGAATAACTGGATGGCAAAACTCTCACTTTCCAGTGTTCATAATGCCCGATCCATTATTGGGAGACTAAATACATTCTTTCTCTCATGTCCATTATATGGTGCTTTGACCTTAAATCCAGGGAGGATGTACCACGATTATCTATGTGAATTCTGGTACTCTGCAATTTATAATGATGAAACTTCATCAATTACTTATACTCTCAAGGGAGGCACCAGATCCTTGAGTTTCTCTGTTAGTTTACCCAGGTCTGTTCTACAATTGAATTATTTTGAACAGAATGAGTTACCCATCAAACTTCCCTCTGGTATAAATTTCAGGGAAGTATGCAGATTGATGGGGCACACAGATATTGTGGATGAGCATGGCCAGCTATCCAGAAAGGGAACAGTCTACATGAGCAGGCTGACAGACTCATGGAGATTCTTCTTCACGCATATTGTTGAATGTTTGGGAGGCAGTTCTGGAGGGTTGGACCAGATAAATCAGACTCATCTCCAGATTGCCTACTGCCTCTGGTTTGGACTCAGAGTGGATTTTTCTCAGATCCTATTTGATGATCTGGTAGAGCGTCTTAAGGTGAAAGGAAGAAAAGCCTTTGTTCCATATACCCGTTTTCTTTCACTGATGTTTAAAAGAACTCTTGGAGACCAGTACGATTATGAAACTACTCACTTTTCTGTGAGTGAGTATATGAGGGATCTGACCAACCTAAGATCTCCACTGAATGAGGTAGATATTCCTCAGTCCATGCTCTCTTTTCAAAGGGAAGAAGTAGAAGTGGCTCCAGGTAGAGGTCAAGTTGGTGAAGGACCCTCTGGTGACCAAGATGTTCAAATTATAGAAGCTGTACAACCCATAAGACAAGTGGCTCCTGAAGGTCAACAACCAAATGTTGAACCTTCCAGACGACCAAGATCAAATAGGCGTCTGATGAGAGATGGTGTTCAGGTGAATCCAGAAAGACATCCAGGTGATGTTATGAATTTAGATGGGTCTCCAATTTTTGAACCAGAAGAGAATGTTGAACATGTTGAAAATGTACAAGTTGTTGAACAGACAGAGAATGTTGTACAGACTGATGAGCAAGTAGAACAAGATGTTCAGGCTGATGAACAAGTAACTGGTGAGCAAGAGGCTCAGATCGATTTGAATGTTGAAGCTGGTGAACCGACTGGTGATCAGACTGTTGGTGAAACTTTTTGGGATGAAGCTGATTCACCCATGTCAGAAGGTCATAACTTTGACACTGACATGAGTTTTCTTGGAGATGATGTAGTAGAGATAGAGCGTCTACCAGAAATGCCACCACCTCCACCAGAAACAAATTTGCCACCACCAGAATCACAAATGCCACTACCTCCACCAGAATCCAATATGCCACCACCACCACCACCTTCAATTCCACAAACCACTCCATACTTCACTCCACCAACAATTCAAATTTCACAATCTCAACCCCCACCACTTGAAACCCCAGTTGACTTATCTGAACCACGTGTGTTGGACTCAACAGTTGTAACTGCTGAAACTACTTCTGAAGAGGTCTGGACACAAGTACCTTTCATGACCAGAATGGCTTCAAATCTTGAACCTCCCAGTAGTCTCTCGACTTCGTCTTCAGCCGAGGTCCAAGGCCTTTTAAGTAAGGTGGCGGACCTGGAGAAATCACTCCAATCTTCATCCCAGGTTATTTCTGACTTCAAGTCTTTATTATCAAATAATCTAGCTTCAGAAATGAATGTTTTTGCTAGGAATGAGAAGCTTTATTTTGAGAAGCTGGATGAACTGGTACTGGCCACCAATAACAATTCTGAAAATATAAAAGTGGCAGTCCAGGGATTAGAAGAAAGGCTAGTCAGTTCTGTTCAGACTGCAGTGGAAAGTAAAATTGTACAACCACTGGCAGGTCTGACAGATGAAGTTAAGAAAATGGTTACCAGGGTGAGTTCATTGGAGAGTAGGCCATCACTTGATCAGAATGCAGTTGTTAGCACCATCAGTGATGAGGTTGCTAAGAAGTTCAGACTTAGTATGTTGAAAGAAATATCTGAAGAAATTTCTGGGTCTGTTCTTCAAACTATTCAAGATGGGTTGTTACCCCAAGTGGAAAAGATGATAGAAAAAGAATTGCCAAAACACTTGCCTCAAAAACTCAAAATTGTCAAAAAGGAAGTGCAGGCACTCAAAAAAATTGTGAATGATACAACTCCATTGGCTGGAAGAACGTTTGGTGAACTGGACAAACATATGCTCGAACAGTTATGGAATGATCTCAAGTCAAGAACTGGTGATCATTCCAAGGGGGAAAAGTCGTCTGATGTTCAAGAAGGTTTGGTTAGGAAGAAGAAAGAAGTGGTTACCAGTGCTATTGAAAAAGCCTTTGCTACTGAAAGCATCGTGCAACGAAAACAAGTGACTGGTACTGATACCAGTGCACAATTAGCACAAAGGGCACTTGGCACTGAAGCCATTGTGCAGAGTGAAGAGGCTGCTGGTACTGATACCAGTGAGCCCCAGTTTGAATCCTTCCCAGATATACCAACAACTCTGAAGTCTGTAAAAGGAAAAGAACAAATGGTATCTGGAGAAGAAAGTGATACTGCTGGAAGGTCATCAGAATTTCCCACTCCTGATGAAGACACCTCGAAAAGACTTGAACAAGAATGCATAATGATAGAAATCTTCAAGAGAAATCAAAAAGATGAACTGCTGGCCCATCATAGGGAGATGGCAACCATGGGGACTCTGGATTCATATAATGCTGGCAGATTGGCCATAAATATTGATGTTTACAAGAAGATGAAGGATGGCCCCAGAGTTCATCAATGTCTGAATGCATTTGATGATGTTCATATTCGTTCCAGGTATGCTAAAGAAGAACAAATTTATGATTCAATGATTTATAGTGTCAGTGTACCTGAACTGATTAGGCAGAGAAAAGAGGAACTGGTGAACCTCCAGAGGAAAATAAGGAAGAATGCTGGTGCTCTGGAGATAGAGTATAGGAAGAAGATAAAGGGTCTGCCAAAACTTACTGCCAAACAGCTCAAAGCAATAAAAGATGCAGATATAAGCACATTCATTCCTCTGGATACTTCTCTCAAAATCAATCGTGATCAACTCCAGTCTGCCATGGAACAGCAGAGAATATCCAAGGAAACTGAACATATGGTCCAGATGGCTAAGCAGAAAGCCAAGTATAATGATATATTGAAATTCAGGGCTGATGCCAGAAGGATCATAGGTGCTGAAATCAAACTCGCTGAAAATCATCAAGGCATGACCAGATTTAATATAAAGTTGACCAGAGAGGGTAACTTTACAGATGAAAGGAAAAATGCATCAGTCCAAGCTTTTGGATGGACTGAACTGAAGGAGATGGGATTAACTTTCAAAGGTAAAACTGATTTGTCTCCTGATGTAAAGGCATTTATGAAGAGGATTGAAAAGGTTTGGATAAGAATTCAACAGATGGAAGCTGTTCTAGGTATGAGACCACCAGTGTCTGTTCCATCCTCTCCATCACCAAAGAGAAAGGCTTCTGAAGATGCTCCAGGACAGACATCGAAGAGAAGGGCCTAACTCTTATATCATTTACTTGTTGTTTGTATTTAAAATTGTCAAAATTGTAACTTATTTTATGTTGATGGCTGTAAATATAGTTGCATATTTTGATTCATAAAGTAAATGATCAGATTTAGTCTAAGTTAGTATTAAAAGATGAAACTGGAACACTGATGATCTATAAAGTGTTTCCCAGTAACAATAAATTTTTAGACTAAGTCAAAACTTGTGTTTTTCAAGCATACAAAGTTGTATAGATATAAGCTTGAAAACACTTACATTATTTCTAAACAAATAGGGGGAATTTGTTAGGTCCAGATTTACTGGACTCACTCCAGACTCGACTACTGGAGCCTTAATGAAGATCTGTCCAGAAATGATATTTACTGGACCTACTCCAGACTTGGAATCTAGAGTCCCTCTGAAGATTTGTTCAGAAATAATGGAAGACCAGTGAGCAAATACTTGTATAGGAAATCTGGAGTATTCTCCAGATTAGCTCACTGGACTTCACCCCAGTCCAGATCTATTCTACTGAATACATTCTCACTGAAGTCAAAGACTGAAGTCTGAAGAAAGAAGACTGACAAACAGTGGAGCCCACTGACAGTCTTACCAGATCTCCCGACTGGAGCCTTTATCAGTGTTCTAGACCTTACAAATCTGAACACTGATATCGAGGAATTGACTTTATGCCTTTACATACTTTTACCCGGACATCCCAATTGTCTATTGATAAAAGTACATACGTGTGTAAAGGTGGTTAGTTAAAAGGACTTTATCCTTGTACCTTAACCAATGCATTTAATAACCTTGTCGGTTCATTAAATGCATGCAACCATATTTGTACGACAAATAAATTCATTGTTGAATTTATCTGCCTATAAATACAAAGTCATATTTCTCGTTCAAATCACTTTTTAGCAATTTGGTGAACTTGCTTAAATACTCTCGATCTAAACAGTTATACTTCACAACTCTAAGTATATCGATCCAAGAAGATTATTTAGCAAGTATAGATCACTTGTAATTCAAAGATTGTTTAGATATTTACATACTTGTAATATCTAGGTTCCGCAACAATCTTGTATTTTGTTTATTATCAATAAATAAAATACACTTGAAAACTACATTTGTGTTCCATCATTTATTTACTTGTTTAAATATTGCTTAAGTCGTTTATTGCTTTATTTATATTCTTGCATTTATATTTAAAGTAATACTAGTCCGATTCTAGTTCATACTTGACTTGTTATTTTACACTCGTGGGTTAAACCATCGTGTGAGGGACTTTACAGAAAATCCTCAAGGATGGACCACATATACCCATGTCTCATGGGGTCAGTCCTCTTCTTTACCCAACTGGATCTAGAAGAGGTACTAGAGAAAAACATGAGGAACATTGGTCTGATGAGGATCGTAGACTTGTTGACTTGGACACAAGACTAAAAAATATGATCCTTGGGGCTGTTCCTGAAGAATTAATTCCAACACTTGTGTTGTTCCCCAGTACCAAGGCAATGTGGGATGAGTTAGTTATCCAGTTTGAAGGAGGTGATGACACCATTGTCACCAGAAAAGTTGCTCTTAACAAGAAGTATGAATCCTTATTTGCACTCCCCAATGAGAGCCTAACTGGTACTTATACCAGATTTACAAGCTTAATTAATCAGTTAAGAGGCTTGGGAGTTGAGAAGGATAATGATATTCTTCTTGAGAAGTTTTGTGATATTCTTCCTACCAAATGGGCACACATGGTTCTTGTCCTAAGATAAGGTAAGACCCTGCATAGTCACACTCTTGCATCTCTTTATGGAGCTTTCAGATTCACTGAAGAGAATAATGCACAGAGATTGGTGGCTGAGCAGGATGCTTTAAATCATGCTCAGAGTTCCAAGGTTGCTAGTCTAACTAAGAAACCTTGTGCTGCTTTAATGTCTGCATAGAGTGTCCAGCCACACTCAATGAAGGAGATGTTAAATGGATTATTGAACTCTGGCCTGACCACTGAAATCAGTGATGATTGTCATGAAACTGACGATGATGATCTGGTCGCCATGATTGCCAAAAGCTTTAACAGGTTTAAGCATAAATCTAACAGATTTAATGGCCCCAACAATGCTTCCAGCTCCAACTCTCTGGACAAGGCTAATCATACCTGCTATAAGTGTGGTAAGAAAGGTCATTTCATGAAGGAATGCAGATCTAGTCAGTCGAACAATCAAACTGGTCCCTCTGTCCCAAATTTTAACAGGCCTGATGATAGCTACAAAGCAAAATACAAAAAGCTTAAGGCCCAGATTGCCCTCTTGTCACTTGAAAGAGAAAAGGAAAAGAACAAGTGCATGATGGCTAAAACTAAAGAGAAGTGGGAATTCTCTGATGACTCATCTGATGATGATGAAGAGATTAGGGACATGTGTTTCATGGCTTTGGAAGACCAGCAACATGTGGTGAGAGATGATGTCATAGCAGGAAGATGGGTTGACATCATATTGAAAAAGGTGTGTGATTATGATAATCAACTGGACCCTGAACTAAAACTGGACCTTGCTGAATCACTTAACAGTGATTTGATTTTTGTGGAAACTGTTAAAACTGACAGTGAAAGATATTTAGATACAATTCTAACTTAATTGAACAATTTAAAACCCCAACTTTCAAATTTGCAAAGTGTCCAGTTGGCTCTTCAAAGAGTCAGTTTTAAAAATTGAGGCTCTTGAACTGGAAAAACAAGAGTTAAAAACTGCTTTGGATAAAGAACAAAAACTGATCAAATCCTGGATGAAATCATCAGGATTAAATTATGATGCTGCCACTAGAACACATGCCCAACAACAAAAGGCATATAACAGTGGTGATGTTGACATGGTAGTCATCATGCCAGAAATCCACAGTTTGCCTCAAAGTCTCAGGAAAGAAACCCCATATGATGAACCTGAGAAAATTAAAACTAAATCTGTTGAGACCACCCCATCTGAGGTCAAAACTGGAGCTGATCAGACTAAAGCTCCAGTTAAAAAGGTTGCTGGTGATAAACCTTTACCTCAAAAGTCTAAGGAGCCCAAGACTCAAAAGACCAAAATCCCTGCTGAACCTAAGTCCAAGGTTCAGCTGCCTATTGAAAATGATGTTTTGTCAAAACTGGAAAGTCAACTCCAACAGTTGTCAAGGCAGTTCAAAGTTGCACTGCCAGAATCAAAAATCTGGAAGGAGCTTCGTCTTTTTCAGTTGAAAAACAAAATTTCAAAACCCCTTCAAAACAAAAACAAAATGTTCCATCTGGAACAAAATCTGAAAAGAAAAAGGGGAAGAAACCTCTCAAACCAATCGTTTTTACTCCTGGACCTGAAGCTGATAAAAAGGCTCCAGCTCCAGACTCCAGTTCAACACCACAACAATCTACTGAGACTTCTCAGGTGAAGTCCAGTGAACCCATCAAGAAAAGATGGGTTCACAAAAATAACTAATGATTTTTGTGGTTGTGCAGGGCAATCGTAAAAAGAATACCTGGTATTTGGACAGCACAGCTGGCCGGACTATGACCGGATGTAAGCCCCTGCTGGAAGAGTTCACTGTCCAAGATGGACTGGCAGTGACGTTTGGTAATGATGAGAATGGAAGACTGAAGGATATGGTGTAATCAATAATGGACAAGTCCAATTCACCAGAGTTGCATTCGTGAATGGTTTAAAATATAACCTGATCAGTGTAAGCCAACTTTGTGAGGATGGATACAAGGTATTGTTCGATATTGCTCAAGGAACCATATTTAACAAGGATTGGAAAGTGGTGATGATTGCACCTAGAAAAGGAAATGTGTACATCATGGATATGGAACCAACTCTTAAAGAGCAGTGTTTCTATACTAAGGCAGATGAGGACACCAACTGGCTATGGCATAAAAGGTTATCTCATCTAAATTTCAAAAATATTAACAAGTTGTCTAGAAAACAACTGGCAGATGGGATACCTCCAGTTTCCTTTAAAAAGGAAAAGCCATGTCCAGGGTGTGAGATGGGCAATCAGAAAAGAGCCAGTTTCAAGACCAGGAAAAACTTTAGCATCACTGAACCTCTTCACATGCTTCATATGGATCTTTTTGGTCCAGTGAATGTTCAAACTAGAGCTGGAAAGTAGTACACTCTAGTTGTGGTTGATGAATACACCAGATTCTGTTGGGTGGTATTCCTCAGATCCAAGAGTGATGCTGCTGCTGAAATCATCTCTCTCATCAAGAGAATTGAACTCAAATTACTCAAAAAGTTTGTCAGTTAAGAAGTGATAATGGAACAGAATTTCAAAACAAGACTCTTGAATCATTCTGTACTGACACTGGCATCTCCCAGAACTTCTCATCAGCACACTCTCCAGAGCAAAATGGAGTTTTGGAAAGAAAGAATCGTACACTAATAGAAGCTGCCAGGAGTATGCTATCTGAATCAGGTCTTCCCACCAGTTTTTGGACTGAAGCAGTGGCAACAGCTTGTCACACCCAAAACCGGTCAGTCTATATCAAAAGACACAAGAAGACTACCTATGAAGCCCTTAGGAATCGTAAACCAAATATTGGATACTTTCATGTATTTGGCTGTCCAGTTTATATCTTAAACGATTCCAGTCAGCTAGGGAAATTTGATGCAAAAGCTGATGAAGGTGTTTTCTTAGGATATTCAGATATTCGAAAAGCCTTTAGAGTTTATAATTATAGACTCCAAAAGGTTCATGAGACAATTCATGTCACATTTGATGATTCTAATAATGCAATTAATAAAAGACCAACCCTTGATACTTCTGCAGTTATTCCATTGAATTTTGGTGAAACTGACCAAGTTCATCAGTCAGTTGTTTCACCAAAAGATATTTCCAGTCACTCAGAACTGGAACCAGTACAAATGAAGAAATCCTCCAGTGACACTCCTTTTTATCCCTCCATCAGTTTCAATTTACCACAGAAACTGGTGATTGGATCAGATGTGCGTGTCACTCCAATATCAGCACCAATTCAAACTCCAACTTCTCCAGTTCTTCAAGAAGTGCCTTTAACTGAAGAATTTCATGATGCCAATCGTGACCTCATTGACTCTGATGAGGATATTGAAGTAGTTTGGGCCGATCCTCCTCCAGAAGCGACAACTGAAGAGGATCATCAGGTGACTTGCACTGATATTGTTGTTCACCATCCTAGTCAATACACTAAATGGACAAGAGCACATCCAATTGAACAGATTGTTGGAGATCCAAGTAGTGGGGTTCAGACTAGAAGAGCCACAAGTGATCAATGCTTGAACGTCACATTCTTATCACTAATTGAACAGAAGAAGATTGACGAGGCTATGGCAGACCCAAGTTGGGTAGAAGCAATGCAAGAAGAGCTTATCCAGTTTGAAAAGAACAATGTATGGGAACTTGTTCCTTGTCCACCAGGGTTGAAGAAAGAACCCATTGGTACAAGATGGGTCTACCGAAACAAGATGGATGAAGATGACAATGTTGTAAGAAACAAAGCCAGATTAGTTGCCAAGGGTTACTGTCAAGCAGAGGGTGTTGATTTTGATGAAACTTTTGCTCCAGTTGCTAAACTTGAAGCCATCGGAATTTTCCTGGCTTATGCAGCCCATCTGTAGTTCAAAGTCTTCCAGATGGATGTCAAAAGTGCGTTCCTTAATGGAACATTGGAAGAAGAAGTGTACGTTAAACAGACTCCAGGCTTCATTGATGAGAAGCATCCTCACTGGGTATATAGACTGAACAAAGCTTTGTATGGTCTAACACAAGCCCCAAGAGCCTGGTATGACACTTTAACTAAACATCTTCTCAAAAATGGCTTTCAAAGAGGTGCAATAGATAATACCTTGTTATCTTGAAAGAAAAAGGTAGTATCTTACTGGTACAAATTTATGTTGATGATATTATATTTGGGTCAACTGATGATGCAATGTGTAAAAGGTTTTCTAAAATCATGTCATCTGAGTATGAAATGAGTTTAATGGGTGAATTAACATTGTTCTTGGGTCTTCAGATTAAACAAACTGAAAATGGAATTTTCATAAACCAAGAAAAATATGTCAGAGATTTGTTAAGAAAATACAAATATGATTCAATCCCTTCTAAAACCACACCAATTGCAGCACCTTTGAATTTGGATTCTGACCCAAATGGCAAACCAGTGAACACAACTGAATATAGAGGAATGGTTGGTTCACTGATGTACTTAACTTCCAGTCGACCAGATATAATGTTTGCAACATGTCTATGTGCCAGATTTCAAGCTAACCCAAAAGAATCACATTTGCACGCTGTCAAGCACATCTTCAGATACCTGAAAGGGTGTCCTAGCCTTGGTCTTTGGTATCCCAAAGGCTCAGGGTTAGATCTAATGGGTTATTCAGATTCAGATCATGCAGGTTGTAAGATAGATAGAAAATCCACAACTGGAGGTTGTCATTTCCTTGGAGGAAAACTGGTGAGTTGGACCAGTAAGAAGCAGACGTCAGTCTCTATGTCCACTGCTGAGGCAGAGTACATTTCTACGGCCAGTTGTTGTGCTCAGATTCTCTGGATCAAGAACCAGTTATTAGATTACGATCTAAAATACAAAAGAACACCAATCTTTTGGGACAACACCAGTGCAATTGCTATATCTCACAACCCGGTGATGCACTCCAAGACTAAGCATATTGATATCAGGTATCATTTCATTCGTGATCATGTTATGAAAGGAGACAATGAAATACATTTCATCCCTACTGACAAATAACTCGCTGATGTTTTCACAAAACCTCTTGATGAGAAAACTTTTAAACATCTCATCAGTGAGTTGGGAATGCTAAATCCTTAAAACTGGAGACTTGGTTATGAATGCGTCAGTGACACTGATGAAGTTCTCCAGTTGAGGAGATCCAGATAATCTTTGCTCGCCAGGCTATCGAACGCCTTTGTGATACTATCCCGGCACTGATTGATTTCTGGATCATCATTCTAGGGTGAAAGACTCAAAATATTTTTCTGACTAAAATTTATTTTTGTTTGAAAAATTGTAACTGGAGAATTCTCCAGTTGAAACTGGCACTGGACTAATCCTCCAGTGTACATGTTTGGTCTTGTCTTAAAAACTGGTGGTCAACCAGATTTCATAACGTTGTAAAATACTTGGTCAATTTTTGTGACACGTGATGGTACTCGAGTGTTTAAACCCACTCACAACTGTCATATGACGTGTCAAAGATATTTTTGTAAAAAGATGCACTTTTTATGGGGATTGTAAAAGATAGTAGGCGCGTGGGAAGTTAAGCCGTCGTAGCATTTAATGCTGACACGGTGAATTAAATTTTATTTTCAAAATTCAAATTCTTTTTATCAAAACTTCAAATCAATTTGTATTTTGTGAATTAAATATTCATGGTATTTGTCTCTTGGGATCCAATTCCATTATAAATACCCCTTATTTACTCCGAAACCCATTTACTTCTTTCACATTCCTTCATTCAATTCCAATCATCAACAATTGCTTCTTTTCTCTCTCTGCTTCATAAATCCAAAACCCTAATTCCAAAACATTCAATTTCAATTTCATCTCTTAATCAAATGGCTCCTAAATCTTCTCGTAGCAGAGATGTAAATCTGCTCACTGTCCCATATAATCCATCTGGAAATGTCAAACGTGCCCATGGTGCTCCCTCAAACGCTGCTCAAATAAAATTAAATCCAAATAATCCCATGGCAAGTTTGAGAGGGACTCAAGCCGCCGATACTCTTATTGGGAGAATCCAAAGTTTTCTTCGTGATTATCCACTCGGCGAGTCTTTTTCCCTCAACCCACACAAGATGTACCATGATTACTTGTGTGAGTTGTGGTACACCGCCGGACTTTCTGACGACTGTTCATCTATCACCTTTACTCTAAAAGATGGATCAGTTGAGTGTACTATAACGGCTGAAACGTTGAGGAATGCCTTACACCTCAACTACTGGAGACAAGGTGAATCTCCAGTTGTAATATCCCAAAATATAAACTTTCGACAGGTCCTCCTTGACATGGGACACAAGGAGTGCCTAGAAAATGAGGTATTAAAAACAAAAGGACCCATGACGATGAAGAGCCTGACACCATCATGGAAATATTTCTTTATCCATCTAGTGGAAAGCATGGGTGGGAGTTCTGGTGGTCTTGACCAGATCAACTCCACACAAGCAGAG
Organism: Erigeron breviscapus; assembly: GCA_034093135.1. NCBI lineage: Eukaryota > Viridiplantae > Streptophyta > Magnoliopsida > Asterales > Asteraceae > Erigeron > Erigeron breviscapus. The sequence continues at coordinate 7,669,106 of CM067169.1, read as the reverse complement.
ATGGCTTACTGCTTGTGGAATGGACTCAGAGTGGACTTTGCCGATATATTGTACAGAAGCCTTGTACAGAAACTGAAGGGCTCCAAGGGACTTTGCATTCCCTTCTCCAGGTATTTTTCACTCTGTTTCCTATAGCTTCTGAGCAGTGAAGAATATAAAAACACTCAATCGTTGTACACTGTCCCAGAACTGTTGAGGAATCTTGACTCCCTTACATCTGTAGATGGGGAGGTTGAGATTCCAGAAAGAATGCGGCTAGCATTCGCAAAAACTGATGCACCGGTCCAAGGTGAGTCAGAAGACAACTGGGCGGGCCTCAAAACAATGAGGGACCCACCGGTTCGTCTGCTGTACAAGAGACAGTTGTTGAACCCGAACAACAGTCTAACTCTTCCAGCTCCAACTTGTCAGTTCCCTCAACTGTCACTGGAGATTTCCAAACAGGTCTCCAGGTTGCTCCAAAGGCAAAAAAATCACGTCGTCTTAGGAAACAGTCAGATCTTGCCACTGACAGTAGCAACCCAACCAGCCCTCCAGCTTCCTCCCAACAAGATGATGGAGATAGTTAAATGGGAGAACCGCAAGCAACCACTCTCTAAACTTCTTTAGGAGAGAGTGGTGAAGAGAATACTGGGCTACCCCAACCCAGATTAGACTCCGTGTCTGCACAACATGAGTCTGGCCAAACTTCTGACACTGCTCTAGCACGAACTGATGATGTCTCTGGCCAGTCACAACTGGAGATTGGAGTTCCAAACTCTTCGGCCAATGATGTTTTGATTGAGGATAGAGCAATCATAATTGAGGTAATTCCAGTGACCTCTATTCCAGGTGAAGTTGCTACGGCAACTGCACCACCAACTGATGAAACCATCCAGGAAACTGGAGATGGTCATCAGGAGTCTGGACCACAAGTTCAGCCATCACTATCATTCATGAATCTGGGCATGGATGTTGATGAGTTCCAGATAGAGTCTTCGGACTCTGAAGGAACTGCTTCTGACTAGGAGATTGTTGATATTTCTGTACAAGTTCAACACCCTTCATCTCCTGGTTTGCTCCCAGACCCACCAATTTTAGTTTCATCATCCGTACTCCCATTCTTAGATATACCACCACCACCATCTCAAATATCTCAACTTTTTATGTCTAGCAATAGACATATGCCACCACTGCCGCCGTTGATCACACCTGAGCATTCTCAGCATGAGCAACACATTGATCTCATTGTACGTCCTTCTTCTTTCCCAATTACAGGTTCTATTTCATTTGCTGCTGGACAGTCAACTGGTGAGGCTTCCCTTAATGTGCCTCCTCCAGTTGCTCCAGTAGGCTTTGTTGCCGGTCCAGTGACACCTTCACCTCCGTCACTGGATAGTCAATTTGTCTCCTTTCAATCCGATATCCGAAACCTTCTTACAAGGGTGGAGGATATTCAAAAGACAATTGACAGGAATGCCAAGTCCATCTTCAGATACAACAAGGACAATCTCACAAATCAAAAGGTTGTTGATCTGGGGATAAACAAATTTGCAACTAATGAAGACTTGGTGTTCAGAAAGCTCAATGAGTTGGTCAAAAGCTGTAACACTCTCTCCACATCTTTAAAGGAAGCTTTTGACCTCACTCAGACTAAGGTCTCCACATCTATCTCCACCCTTCTTGGCACAACTGTTCGATCATCAGAGGTGGATCTGAAGGAGATAGAGAGGCAGGTTAAGAAATTTTGAATAAACCTGGCCTTAATGTGGTTGAGCTTGGGCAACAAATGGCCACTTCAGTTGGCCAGAAGATTGAGGATACCTTGGTTGCTAGAGAAGAAGAGTTAGTTAGAAAGGTGATGTCTGAGATCGCCAAGATACCCCCTCCTCAGGTTAATCTGGCCCCACTTTCTCTTGAGATCAGCCAGTTGAGGGGTGCTGTCAATGATTTGAACACCCAGTTATCCTCCCATACAACATCCATTGATAAACTGGTCACTGAAGTGGGTAACTTGAAAAAGAATGAGCATGAAAGAGAAGCTGCATAGGCTGGTCTCTCTCTAGAAGTGATAGAAGAATTAAAGACTGGTCAAGCACAAGTTGCTGGTAATGTTTTGACTCGGTCCAGAGAGACCAACCATCTTTGAAGATCATTCAGAATGATGTGTACTATCTTCAAAGAGTGCAAGGACATGCAGTCGTGGCAACCTCTTGACCATTTGCCCCATAGTCATTCTGACTGGGAAGCAATTAGGGCAGGTCTAGATGTTGCCAAGGGGGAAGGATCTGGAGCTGGTGCAGTCCTTGCCCCCAGATCAAGTGTAAGTGCAAGGCAATTGGTGGAAAGGCAAGTGGTTGTTGCTGGTGCTAGTACTGATGCTAGCCAGCATGTTATTGAAAAATTTGACGATGTGGTCGATAGGGGGAATCTTGAGGTGGCCACTGATGCACAAACAAAAGCAACTGGTACTGATGCCAGTGTGCTAGAAACTGGCAACGTTGACAGACTTCCTCTAGTATCTGAAAGTATAAGTAAAAGACTGGCAGCTATTGGCGACTCCTTTAAAAAGAAAAGAACAACAAAGGGTTGCGAGGGCTCAAATTTCGGATTTGGGTGCCTTAGATGCTAGTGATGCTGCTTTATTGGGCATCACACTGGAGCAGTATGTAAATGTTAAGAATGATCAAAGGATAGTTGGTATGGTGAATGAGATGCTTGACATCCAACTTTAGAAAGACTATCCAGATGATGAAGTTGAGTTTGATGCTAGAAATATAAATGTGTCAGTGGAGAAGGCGAAAGAGATAAGAGCATCTGGGATCGAAAGAAGAGTGCAAAATGTCCAAAAGGTTGTAAAAAGGGTACTTAACCCACCCAAGCTCAAAGGTAGAACAAAGCCATTGCCAAGAGATGCAGACCTAAGAACTTGGGTGCAACCAACTGATCCAACTACTGAAGACATTCGAGCTGCTGTGCAAAGACTAAGCACTGGCCAGATTAAACTGGCAAATGAATCTGAAGCTAGGGCATACTTAAGTGATCTGATGCAGCGTCGATACAACCCTGGCAAAATCATTGATGTCAAAGTAACAATAAAGCCAAGGACCAAGTTCTTAAATGTTGGAGTTATGTATTTCAATGGACCTATGTGCTATACGGAAGATCCAGATATTCATAGGTATGGCCATGCTGAGCATGTTGAGATGCTGAATTTGTTGGAGGCCAGGCGGGAAAAGAGTAAAATTGAAAGGGGTTGGATTCACATTCTCCAGAATCTCATAAAATTTAAAGAGAATGTGGAATCAAGACTGGGCATTGATGCTGAAGACACCCTTCCAATCTCTTCAGCTGCCAAAAGAATAAGAAGTGGCGAAGGGCCATCTGATTAGTTATACTTCTTGTCTATCTGCTTGTATTTTAATTTGAAATAACTTATGTAAATTTTCATTTCCTTGTATAAATGAAGTTGCCAGATTGTAACCCACAAGATAGATAACTGATAAAATCTAACAAACTCAAAAGAAATACCCAAGGCATTTGATGATCTATAAAAATGTAAGTCCCAACTCAATAGATGGTACTAACTGAAGACACATCTATGTCGATGGTGAGATTACTTTGCAATATACACACTGATCTGGAGACGACCAGTTCCAGTGTGTAGATACCAGGTTATTGGTTAGATTACTTATTAAGGTGACAGCGTGTAATAAGTAAAGACAATGCAATAAGTAAATACTTGTAAAGAAAATTGGTGAGACAATATGTAATTTTCAAGTGTAATTTATTTATTAATGTTAAATAAATTACAAGGTTGTTGCGGAACCAAGATAATACAATAATGTAAATATCCTAACAACCTATGAAATACAATTGATCTAAAACTTGGAAATTCTCTAAACAATCGAAACACTTAAAGTTGTAAAATGTTCCTTTTTGCGATTGAGAGAATATTGCACAAGTTCACCAAGAATATGCAAATGTCGAATATGCAAAGTTGTTTCTTGGTTGTGCAAAGACCTCTATTTATAGACAAAGTTGGTATTGGGATTCCAACTTTGTCGTACAAAGAGAGCATTTAAGGAAGAAATTTGACTTCCTTTGAAATGCTTGATAAAGTATGACATAAAGTCACTTTATCCAACCTGCTTTATGTACTTTTGTACTTTATACATAGATAAATGTTATTATCTGGATAAAGGTACATAAAGCAAAAAGGTCTTCCACGTAATCAGTGTAAAGCGTTGTAAATGCTTTAAACCGACAATCTCCAGCTTCGATCTGATTAGAATGCCAACTGGGCTTCGCTGCCATTGTCATTCTCTATCTTCCACTTGTTGTCTTCGACTTCAATTGGAATGCTTCAGGTCTTGGTCAGATCTCAACTGGAGGAAGTCTTCAGTTGCATTAACTGTACAATTGCAACCGGACTTCGTATATTTATGGACAAATCAACTGGTCTCCAGATGCAACAGGAGACTCGCCAGTTTATCAGTAAACTGGTCCTAACAAATTCCCCTTATTTGTCCTGAAATATTGCCAAGTCTTTTCAAGTTCTTGTATCTATACAAGTATGAACTTGAAGGACTTATTTGACTAAATCTATCTAGTTTTCCAAGGCATTTTTATAGATCATTAAATGCCTTGGGTATTTCTTTTGAGTTTGTTAGATTTAATCTGTTATCTATCTTGTGGTTACAATCTGGCAACTTCATTTATACAAGTAAATAAAATTTACACAAGTTACAAGAAAGTAAATAAAATTACAAGTAGAGGAAGAAATAAAATTTACACAAGTTACAAGAAAGTAAATAAAATTACAAGTAGATAACTGGAAGAAGAACTTATACAGATGGCCCTTCGCCAGTTCTCCTTCTCTTGTTCAACGAACCAATAGGTTGAGAATCCTCTGGGTCAATATGCAGCCTATTTTCCAGTTGTTCTTTATGCTGTATCTTGCCCTTTAACAAATTTATCCAGGCCTTCTCAAACCTATTCTTCGTTTCCTTGGCTTCCAAAAATTCAACCATCTCAACCCATTCACTGAACCCATACTGAAGAACTGATGGATCATCAGTTGTCACCAGTGGCCCTCTGGTGTAACTAACTTGCACTCTGATTATCATGGTGCCTGGCTTCACGATAACATTTACGCCATTTATCTTGCCATTGTGTTTTCTTTTAGACATTATTGATGAATAATAGGCTCTGGCTTCAGATTCATTGGAAATCTTGACAGATCCAGCTAAGGTAGAATGAACAGCAGCCTTTATATCATCATTGACACCTCTCCAGTTGGTTCAACAAAAGTTCTTAGGTTGGCATCTCTGGGCAGTGGCTTCGGTTTAGATTGTGCCCTGGGCCTTGGTGGGTTCAACACCCTTTTGACAATTTTCTTAACATTTTCTATTCTTCTTTGAATCCCACCAGCCCTCATCTCTCTAGCCTTCTCCAATGATATATTTGTGTTTTTGGCATCGAAAGCAACTTCATCATCTGGATACTCTTGGTCAAGCTGAATGTCCAACATTTCCATTACAGCTCCCATTATCCTTTGATCATGTTTTACTTGTTTGTACTGCTCCAGTGTGATGCCCAATAAAGCAGCATCATTGACATCCAAATTCAAGATTCGAGACCTGGCAACCCTTTGATCTTCTTTTCTTTGTTTTCTTCTTTCTTTAAATGTATTGCCAATACAGCCAGTCTCTTGCTTTCATTTTCAGTCACTGGAGGAAGCTTATCGATGTTGCCAGTTTCTAGCATTGGTGTATCAGTGGCCAGCTGGGCAGCTTCATCAGTTGCTTTGCCCTTGCCCTTGTCAACATTCCCCCTATCACCAGCCTCATCATCAAATTGTTCAATTATCTGTTGACTGGCATCAGTACCAGCAGCTACCACTATTGCCTTTGTTCAGATGAAGCACCTTTAGTTGCAGTTGGTGCAAGGACTGCATTTCTTTCCCCCTTAGCAGCATCTAGACCTGCCCTGATAATTTCCCAGTCAGCATTATTGAATGGCAACCGGTCAAGAGGCTGCCATGATTGCATGTCCTTGCACTCTTTAAAGATAGTGCACATCTTCCTGAATGATCTCCATAAGTGGTTGGTCTCCCTCGACTGGGTCAGCACATTGGCAGCAACTTGTGCCTGACCAGTTTTCAATTCTTCCAACAGTTTAGCATCATCTGGAGAGAGACCAGCATTCACACTTTCTTCTTTCTCTTCCTTTTCTTTCAGGCTAGCAACTTCAGTGACAAGTTTGTCAATCGACGTTATGTGAGCAGATACTTGGATGTTCAGGGCATTTATACTGCCCCTCAACTGGTTGATCTCAAGAGTTAATGGGCCAGATCAACCTGAGGAGGTGCAATCTTGGTGATCTCAGACATCACCTTTTCAATCAATAGTGCCTCCCTGGCAGCCAAAGTATCTTCTATCTTTTGTCCCACTGAAGTTGACAACTGCTGCCCAAGCTCAGTCACATTTAAAGCAGGTCTTTCAACCAATTCCTTGACCTATTTCTCTATCTCCTTCAGTTCAGTATATGAAGATCTAACAGTTGTGCCCAACAGATTGGAGATAGAAGTGGTGACTTTTGATTGAGTTAGATCAAAGGCTTCTTTTAAAGAACTGGACAAATTGTTACAGCTAGTGACTAACTCATTGAGCTTTTTAAACACCAAGTCTTCATTGACTGCAAAGTTGTTTATCCCCAGATCAACAACCTTTGAATTTGTAAGAGTATCCTTGTTGTATCTGGAGATAGACTTGGTGTTTTTGTCAATTGTCTTCTGAACATCCTCCACCCTTTGAATAAGGTTTCAGATGTCGGCTTGGAAGGAGACAAATTGACTATCCAGTGACGGAGGGGAAGATGTCACTAGACCAGCAGCAGGTACTACTGGAGCAACTAGAGAAGGTACATTAAAGGAAACCTCCTCAGTTAACAACTCAGTAGAGGAAAGAGAAATAGAACCAGGGGTTGGAAAAGAGAAAGGTCGTTGAGAGAGATCAATGTGTTGGACATGCTAAGAATGCTCAGGTGTATCCAACGGCGGCGGTGGTGGTGGCATATCTCGAAAAGGAGAGATCATACCAGATGATGGTGGTGGTGCCATATGCCTATTACTAGACACATAGCTGGATGTGAAGAAGGAAGTTTCAGTAGGCTCATTTGTGTGGAATGGTGAAAGTGAAATTGAAGCATCTGGAGGCGAGACAAGAGATGAAGGGTGTCGATCTTGTACAGAAGAATCAAGAATCTCATTGTCTGAAGCTGTTCCTTCAGAGTCCGAAGACTCTATCTGGATTTCACCTTCATCAACATCCATGTCCAGATCCATGAATGTTTCAGGTGGCTGAACCAGGTGTTCAGTCTCCTGATGAACTTCTCCAGTTACCTGGACAGTTGCATCAGTTGTTGGCTCAGTCGTGGTGACATCATCGCCAGGAATAAAGGTCACTGGAATTGCCTCAGTTACAACTGCTCTATCCTCAGTCATAACATAATTAGCCGAAGAGTTTGGAACTTCAGTCTCCAGTTGTGACTGGCCAGAGACATCATCAGTTCCTGCATTAGTAGTGTTAGAAGTTTGGCCATCGACACTTGTATGTGCAGACTCTAACTCCACTCTGGGTTGGGCAAGCCCAGTATTCTCTTCACCACTTCCTCCTACAGAAATTGCGGAAGTGGTTGCTTGCGGTTGTTCCCTTTGACTTTCTTCAGCATCCTGTTGGGAGGATACTGAAGGGTTGGCTTGGGTACTAATGTCACTGGCTCGTGCTGACTGAATCCTAGGATGTCGGGTTCGAGGAGCCTTTTGGATAACTGGAGGACCTATTTGGAGGCCTCCAGTTGTATCTGTAGGAACTGACACGCTAGAACAGGCAGGGATAGACTGTTGTTCAGGCCCAACAACTGTCATAACGCCAGAGGACGAACAGGTGGGTCCCTCATTGTTTTGAGGCCCGCCCAGTTGCCTTTCCGACTCACCTGGTATTGGTGCATCGGTTTTATTGAATGCCAGCAACATTCTTTGAGGAATCTCAACCTCCCAGGTTCAGATACCAAAGAGTCAAGATTCCTGAGCAGTTCTGGGACAGTGTACAGTGATTGAGTATTTTTGTGTTCATCACTGCCCAGAATCAGCTTGAAACAGAGTGACAAATACCTGGAGAAGGGGATGCAAAGTCCCCTAGTGCCCTTCAGCTTATGTACAAGGCTTCTGTACAGGATGTCGGCAAAGTCCACTCTGAGTCCATTCCACAAGCAATAAGCCGTTTCTGCTTGTGAGGAGTTAATCTGGTCAAGTCCACCAGAACTCCCACCCATGCTTTCCACCAAGTGGATGAAAAAGTATTTCCATGTAGGTGATAGGCTTTTCATTGTCATGGGTCCCTTAGTTTTTAGGACCCCATTCTCCAGGCACTCCTTGTGTCCCATATCAAGGAGGACTTGCCTGAAGTTTATGTTTGGGGAGATTACTATTGGATTCTCCCCAGGAAGCCAATAGTTGAGAGAAAGGGCATCTTTCAACGTTTCTGCTGATAAGGTACACTGGACTGTTCCACCTTTTAATGTGAAGGAGATGGAAGAACAGCCAGGAGATAGGGAGGCAGTGTACCAAAACTCACAAAGATAATCATGATACATCTTTCGTGGGTTTACAGAGAAGGAAGGACCGATTGGAGAATCTCTTAAAAACTTTTGGATTCGTCCAATGAGTGTATCAGATCCTTGGGATCCCATCAAACTTGCCATCAGATTATTTGGGTTTAGTTTAATGAGGGCAGTATTTGATGGGGCACCAGATGCCTGTGTGACACCTGGTGGGGCAACATATGGGACGGTGAGGAGATTTACATCTCGAGATCTGGATGATTTAGGAGCCATTTTAGAAGATGAAATCAAAATTGAGTGTCTTGGAATTAGGGTTTTTGATTTATGAAGCAGAGAGAGAAAAGAAGCAATTTTGATGATTGGGAGTAAATGAAAGAATGTGAAAAGGAAGTAAATGGTAACCGGAGTAAATGTGGGGGTATTTATAAGGGTATAAAATCTCACTATAAATACAAAAGCATTATTTTAATCCCCAAATTTTCTGAAACAAAAGTTATTTTGATTTATTGAAAATTTGAAATTCAAAAACATTTAATACCAACGTATCAACATTAAATGCTACGACGGCTGGTATTCCCACGCGCCCACTAACTTTTCACAATCCCAATAAAAAGTGTTTACCTTTACAAAAATGTCTTTGACACGTCATGTGACGATTTCAAGTAGGAAAATACACTTGAGTACCATCACGTGTCACAAATATTGACCAAGTATTTTATAACGTTATGAAATCTGGTTGACCACCAGTTTTAAGACAAGACTGAACATGTGCACTGGAGGATTAATCCAGTGCCAGTTTCCAACTAGAGAGATCTCCAGTTGCAATTTTTCAAATAAAACAAGTTTTAGTCAGAAAAATATTTTTGAGTCTTTCCCCCTAGAATGATGATCCAGAAATCAATTAGTGCCAAGATAGTATCACAAAGGCGTTCGATAGCCTGGCGAGCAAAGATTATCTGGACCTTCTCAACTGGAGAGCTTCATCAGTGTCACTGATGCGTTCATAATAAAGTCTCCAATTTTAAGGATTTAGCACTCACTGATGAGATGTTTAAAAGTTTTCTCATCAAGAGGTTTTGTAAAAACATCAGCGAGCTGTTTGTCAGTGGGGATGAAATGAATTTCAATGTCTCCTTTCATAACATGATCACGAATGAAATGATACCTGATGTCAATATGCTTTGTCTTTGAGTGCATCACTGGGTTGTGAGATATAGAAATTGCACTGGTGTTGTCACAAAAGATTGGGGTCCTTGTATACTTCTGACCATAATCTAGTAACTGGTTCTTGATCCAGAGAATCTGGGTACAACAACTGGCTGCAGAAATGTACTCTACCTCAGCAGTGGACATAGAGACTGACGTCTGCTTCTTGCTGGTCCAACTCACCAGTTTTCCTCCAAGGAAATGACAACCTCCAGTTGTTGATTTTTTATCTATCTTACAACCTGCATGATCTGAATCTGAATAACCCATTAGATCTAACCCTTAGATTTTGGGATACCAAAGACCAAGGATAGGACACGCTTTCAGGTATCCGAAGATGCGCTTAACAACATGAAAATGTGATTCTTTTGGGTTATCCTGAAATCTGGCACATAGACATGTTGCAAACATTATATCTGGTCGACTGGCAGTTAAATACATCAGTGAACCAACCATACCACGATATTCTGTGGTGTTCACTGGTTTGCCAGTTGGGTCAGAGTCCAAATTTAAAGGTGCTGCAATAGGTGTGTTTTTAGATGGGATAGAATCATATTTGTATTTTCTCAACAAATCTCTGACATATTTCTCTTGGTTTATAAAAATTCCATTTTCAGTTTGCTTATTCTGAAGACCCAAGAAAAATGTTAATTCACCCATTAAACTCATTTCATACTCAGATGACATGATTTTAGAAAACCTTTTACACATTGCATCATCAGTTGACCCAAATATAATGTCATCAACATAAATTTGTACCAGTAAGATATTACCTTTTTCTTTCAAGATAAACAAGGTATTATCTATTGCACCTCTTTGAAAGCCATTTTTAAGAAGATGTTTAGTTAAAGTGTCATACCAGGCTCTTGGGGCTTGTCTAAGACCATACAAAGCTTTGTTCAGTCTATATACCCAGTGAGGATGCTTCTCATTAATGAAGCCTGGAGTCTGCTTAACATACACTTCTTCTTCCAGTGTCCCATTAAGGAACGCACTTTTGACATCCATCTGGAAGACTTTGAACTGCAGATGGGATGCATAAGCCAAGAAAATTCTAATGGCTTCAAGTCTTGCAACTGGAGCAAAAGTCTCATCAAAGTCAACGCCCTCTGCTTGACAATAACCCTTGGCAACTAATCTGGCTTTGTTTCTTACAACATTGCCATCTTCATCCATCTTGTTTCGGTAGACCCATCTTGTACCAATGGGTTCTTTCTTCAACCCTGGTAGACAAGGAACAAGTTCCCAAACATTGTTCCTTTCGAACTGGATAAGCTCTTCTTGCATTGCTTCTACCCAGCTTGGATCTGCCATAGCCTCGTCAATCTTCTTCGGTTCAATCAGTGATAAGAAGGTGACGTTCAAGCATTGCTCACTAGTGGCTCTTCTAGTCTGAACCCCACTACTTGGATCTACAACAATCTGTTCAATTGGATGTGCTCTTGTCCATTTAGTGTATTGACTAGGTTGGTGAACAACAATATCAGTGCAAGTCACCTGATGATCCTCTTCAGTTGTTGCTTCTGGAGGAGGATCAGCCCAAACTACTTCAACATCCTCATCAGAGTCGATGAGGTCACGATTGGCATCATGAAATTCTTCAGTTAAAGGCATTTCTTGAAGAACTGGAGATGTTGGAGTTTGAACTGGTGCTGATATTGGAGTGACACGTACATCTGATCCAATCACCAGTTTCTGTGGTAACTTGAAACTGATGGAGGGATAAAATGGAGTGTCACTTGAGGAATTCTTCAACTGTACTGGTTCCAGTTCAGAGTGACTGGAAACATCTTCTGGTGAAACAACTGACTGATGAACTTGGTCAGTTTCACCAAAACTTAATGGAATGACTGGATAAACATCAAGGCTTGGTCTTTTATTGATTGCATTATTAGATTCATCAAATGTGACATGAATTGTCTCATGAACATTTTGGAGTCTATAATTATAAACTCTAAAGGCCTTTTGAATATCTGAATAGCCTAGAAACACACCTTCATCAGCTTTTGCATCAAACTTTCCAAGCTGACTGGAATCGTTTAAAATATAAACTGGACAACCAAACACATGGAAATATCCAATGTTTGGTTTTTGATTCCTGAGCACTTCATAGGCAGTCTTCTTATGTCTCTTGATGTAGACTGACCGGTTTTGGGTGTGACAAGCTGTTGCCACTGCTTCAGCCCAAAAACTGGTAGGAAGACCAGATTCAGATAGGATACTCCTGGCAGCTTCTATCAGTGTGCGATTCTTTCTTTCCACAACTCCATTTTGCTCTGAAGATTGTGCTGATGAGAAATTATGGGAAATGCCAGTGTCATTGCAGAAGGATTCAAGAGTCTTGTTTTGAAATTATGTTCCATTATCACTTCTCAACTGACAAACTTTTCGAGTGTACTTGAGCTCAATTCTTTTGATGAGAGAGATGATTTCAGTAGCTGCATCACTCTTGGATCTGAGGAATACCACCCAACAGAATCTGGTGTATTCATCAACCACAACTAGAGTATACTTCTTTCCATCTCTAGTTTGAACATTCACTGGACCAAAGAGATCCATATGAAGCATGTGAAGAGGTTCAGTGATGCTAAAGTTTTGTCTGGTCTTGAAACTGGCCTTTTTCTGCTTGCCCATCTCACACCCTGGACATGGCTTTTCCTTTTTAAAAGAAACTGGAGGTATCCCATCTGCCAGTTATTTTCTAGACAACTTGTTGATATTTTTGAAATTTAGAGGAGATAACCTTTTATGCCATAACCAGTTGGTGTCCCATCTGCCTTGGTATAGAAGCACTGCTCTTTTGGAGCTGGTTCCATATCCATGATGTACACATTCCCTTTTCTTGGTGCAATCATCACCACTTTCCAATCCTTGTTAAATATGGTGCCTTGAGCAATATCGAACAATACCTTGTATCCATCATCACAAAGTTGGCTTACACTGATCAGGTTGTATTTCAAACCATTTACAAATGCAACTCTAGTGAATTGGACTTGTCCATTATTGATTACACCATATCCTTCAGTCTTCCCATTCTCATCATTACCAAACGTCACTGCCGGTCCATCTTGGACAGTGAACTCTTTCCATCTCTAGTTTGAACATTCACTGGACCAAAGAGATCCATATGAAGCATGTGAAGAGGTTCAGTGATGCTAAAGTTTTGTCTGGTCTTGAAACTGGCCTTTTTCTGCTTGCCCATCTCACACCCTGGACATGGCTTTTCCTTTTTAAAAGAAACTGGAGGTATCCCATCTGCCAGTTATTTTCTAGACAACTTGTTGATATTTTTGAAATTTAGAGGAGATAACCTTTTATGCCATAACCAGTTGGTGTCCCATCTGCCTTGGTATAGAAGCACTGCTCTTTTGGAGCTGGTTCCATATCCATGATGTACACATTCCCTTTTCTTGGTGCAATCATCACCACTTTCCAATCCTTGTTAAATATGGTGCCTTGAGCAATATCGAACAATACCTTGTATCCATCATCACAAAGTTGGCTTACACTGATCAGGTTGTATTTCAAACCATTTACAAATGCAACTCTAGTGAATTGGACTTGTCCATTATTGATTACACCATATCCTTCAGTCTTCCCATTCTCATCATTACCAAACGTCACTGCCGGTCCATCTTGGACAGTGAACTCTTCCAGCAGGGGCTTACATCCGGTCATAGTCCGGCCAGCTGCGCTGTCCAGATACCAGGTATTCTTTTTACGATCGCCCTGCACATCCACAAAAATCATTAGTTATTTTTGTGAACCCATCTTTTCTTGATGGGTTCACTGGACTTCACCTAAGAAGTCTCAGTTGATTGTTGTGGTGTTGAACTGGAGTCTGGAGCTGGAGCCTTTTTATCAGCTTCAAGTCCAGGAGTAAAAACGATTGGTTTGAGAGGTTTATTCCCCTTTTTCTTTTCAGATTTTGTTCCAGATGGAACATTTTGTTTTTGTTTTGAAGGGGTTTTGACATTTTGTTTTTCAACTGAAGAAGTCGAAGCTCCTTCCAGATTTTTTATTCTGGTAGTGCAACTCTGAACCTGCCTTGACAAAAGTTGGAGTTGATTTTCCAGTTTTGACAGAATATCGATTTCAACAGGCAGCTGAACCTTGGACTTAGGTTCAGCAGAGATCTTAGTCTTTTGAGTCTTGGGCTCTTTTGACTTTTGAGGTAAAGGCTTATCACCAGTACTGTAACACCCGTCGTTTAAAAATATGGATTTCCAAAAACTTTCGCCTAACGGCGTCAAAAAAAGCGGAATTAAACTTTAAAAGTCCAAACCAGCAAAATCTGTTTGGTTCATTCATTAAATGGTGTTACTAGCCATATCATCAAAACAAGTCTAAATGGAAATCCATCGGTTGCCTAACATTAAACAACCGATATTATAGTAAATACAATTCATAAATATCTAAACATAAATCAATGTCTAAGGCAAGCAGCCACTATGGGTAAACTACAGCCAGCTTCAAGATCATCTACCATGCCTCACATCTTCTCACATCTACCTGCTCACTAATGTTGGACCTGAGGGCACAACACATTTTAAAAGAGCAAGTGTTAGCTAACGAATTAGCTAAGTAAGATAACACATAGTTTATAAAACATTTGTCCATTTAAAACATTATAGGAAAATCATTGAAATCGTTAAGGCACATATCATCAATCATATCATCTCACATACATATCATAGCATCAACATCTTTCATATTAGGATGAACCACCCTAAAAGTGCCTAGTCATCTTTCATATCTTTTTCACATATCATCATTGCCATTGTGACATAAGTCACACACATCATATAACATATACATCTCATTACGTGTGACATAAGTCACACCCGACTAGATGGACAAACCTTACGGCAGTACATCAATGTCGTTAAGGAATGGCAAGCCAATCCCGGAGTAGTCCGTTATGTTCAAAGACATTGGTGGGTAATCACGCCACCCGGAGATACTCATACCACGTAATTATGTTGCTAGGAGCCACCCAAGCAACCACATATACGCACCCACCGGGCAAGGGCAAGCACGGGTTAAGCTTAACACTTTCACATCAGTTACGAGCTCGATTTACATCACATATAGTTTAGGTGTCCACATTACCTAAACATCATCACATATTCATCTTTTACGTTTGGGCCCTTAAACGTGCACGTGCCATGGCAACTTAATAAGTCTAGTGAACTAGATGAACAAGCCATGTAATCATGCACATTTCACATATCATTAATATATATCACATTTCAATTCATCTCAAGACATTACATAGCATTTCATAGCATATCATTACATCTCGTATCATTGCATAACATTTCATAGCATATCATTACATCTCATATCATTGCATAACATTTCATAGCATATCATTACATCTCGTATCATTGCATAACATTTCATAGCGTATCATTACATTTCATATCATAGGGACTGCATTTCAGGCCTCAATAGTCATGTACATAGCCCATATCACCTCCCGTGTAAACCCGAATACCCATAAGCAATCAAGATAACATTTGAGAAGTTATTATATGAAAACTATGTTTTTGTTGAACCCTCAGCGTGTCAAAGTAGTGTATCTTACCTCGGTACCGCTCAATAATGAGTTACGTACATCTTACAGTGCTTGCTAAGTGCTCCCGACAACCTAGAACGAGTATAAGATCGATCTATAAGCTAAACAAGACTTAAGTACAAATCTGGGCAAATATGCACCGCATGGACTTTTTATGCACCGCATATTTCAAAAACCCAAAATATGCACCGCATGGAAATTCCATGCACCGCATATCGGGCTCCGATCAGCAAACCTGATTTTCAAACCATCAATTGATTCCTTGATCCATTACAAACATAAATCACTTAATTGATCACCCGAATAACATGAAATCGGTAACCGTTTTGCATTATAACCCAACCCAAACCCCATGGCCTGGATCGGATTCACATATAAGACTCACAAGATCAGAAATCAAAGGATTATCACCTATATTACCTGTTGATGATTATAAGGATGAAAGATCTTAATCAAATCTTGCTCGAAACATCACGAAACGAATAGATCTTGGAGAGAATAGCTTTGAGAGAGGGGAGGGGGCTGTTTTGAGATTAAAATCTGATTGTGAGGCTAATACTCACGATCCTAACCTAAATCCCTGCTGTACCAACTTTCAAATTTGGCCCCTTAAGCCCTTGCACTTTCTTATAGCTCATTTCGTGACCTAATTGCTCGTTAAACGCATACATAAATACTTAACGACCCTTAACTCCTATCGAAAACACTTTGCGACCTTATTAATCATCATTCTTCAATATTTTCATTACTTGAACACATTTAATGAAATTAATAATTAACACGTAGACACATTAATCATATATAACGACCGTAGTCATTATCGCATAAACATATTTATTATTAAGACGTATAATTCCAACGGAAAGCAAACGTTGACTAACGACATGGTCAATGGTCGACATAATATGTTTGGGATGTTACAAGTACCCTTTTTAACTGGAGCATTGGCCTGATTGGCTCCAGTTTTGACCTCAGATGGGGTGGTCTCACTAGGTTCAGTCTTAACAGTCTTAGGCTGGTCATATACTATTTCTGGCCTGAGAGCTGGAGGCAAACTGTGGATATCTGGAATGATGTCTGCCATGTGCACATCTCCAGATTTATAAGCATTTTGTTGTGCATCAATGGTATTAGAAAAGGCATCATAATTCAAACCAGATGACCTAATCCAAGATTTGATCACCTTTTGTTCTTTTTCCAGATCAGCTTTTAACTTTTGTTTTTCAAGTTCAAGAGCCTCATTCTTTAAAACTGACTCTTTGAGAGCCAACTGGACACTTTGCAGATTTGAAAGTTGAGGTTTTAAATTATTTAACTCTGTTAGAACTGTTTCCAAATATCTTTCACTGTCAGTTCTAACAGTTTCAACAAAAATCAAGTCACTGTTAAGTGACTCAGCAAGGTCCAGTTTCAGTTCTGGGTCCATTTGATTGTCATAATCACATACCTTCTTCAAAATGATGTCCACCCATCTTCTAGTGATAACATCATCCTTCACCACGTGTTGTTGTTGTTCTTCCAAGGCCATGAAACACATGTCCCTTTCCTCTTCATCATCAACTGATGAGTCATCAGAGTATTCCCATTTTCCTTCAGTTTTAGCCATCATGCACTTGTTCTTTTCATTTTCTCTTTCAAGTGATAAGAGGGCAATTTGGGCCTTAAGCTTTTTGTACTTTGCCTTATAGCTATCATCGGGCCTATTAAAATTAGGGACAGGGGGACCAGTTTGATTGTTCATCTGACTAGATCTGCATTCCTTCATAAAATGACCTTTCTTACCACACTTATAGCATGTAAGATTGGCCTTGTCCAGAGAGTTGGAGCTGGAAGCATTGTTGGGGCCATTAAATCTATTAGATTTATGCTTAAACCTGTTAAAGGTTTTAGCAATCATGGCTACCAAATCATCATCGTCAGTTTCATGACAATCATCACTGATTTCAGTGGTCAGGCCAGAGTTCAATAAGCCATTTAACATCTCCTTCATTGAGTGTGGCTGGACACTCTCTATAGATATTAAAGCAGCACAAGGTTTCTCAGTTATACTAGCAACCTTGGAACTCTGAGAATGGTTCAAAGCATCCTGCTCAGCCACCAGTCTATGTGCATTATTATCTTCAGTGAATCTGAAGGCTCCATACAGAGATGCAAGAGTGTGACTGTGCAGGACAAGAACCATGTTTGCCCATTTGGAAGGAAGAATATCACAAAACTTCTCATGAAGAATATCCTTATCCTTCTCAACACCCAGCCCTCTCAGTTGATTAATCACACTGGTAAATCTGGTATAAGTACCAGTCAGGCTCTCATTGGGTAAAGCAAAGAAGGATTCATACTTCTTGTTTAAAGCAACTTTCTTGGTGACAATGGTGGCATCACCTCCTTCAAATTGAAGGACCAATTCATCCCACCTTGCCTTGGCACCGGGGAACAACACAAGTGTTGGAATAAGGTCTTCAGGAACAGCCCCAAGGATCATATTCTTGAGTCTGGTGTTCAGATCCAATGGTCTTCATGCTTTTCTCTAGTACCCCTTCTAGATCCAGTTGGATCAAGAAAAGGACTTACCCCATGAGACATGGGTACATGTGGTCCATCCTTAATGATTTTCAACATGTACCTCTCTATCCCACCAAAATGCAATAGCATTCTGGCCTTCCATGTACCAAAGGCCTCACTGTTTCCATCGAACTTGGGAACATGAGGGTTAGAGTAGTATACATGGATATCGCTAGGGGTAGGAGGAGGAGGAGGAGGATTAGTGTTAACATTTTGTCCAGGGGTGGATTATTAACATTAGTTTCATCAGGACCAGAATCATTCTCACCTTCAGTAGTAGACATCTAAGCACATCTAGGCAAGTATATTAGCCTTCTGCTCTGATACCACTTGTAAGTCCCAACTTAATAGATGGTACTAACTGAAGACACCTCTATGTCGATGGTGAGATTACTTTGCAATGTACACACTGATCTGGAGACGACCAGTTGCAGTGTGTAGATACCAGGTTATTGGTTAGATTACTTATTAAGGTGACAACGTGTAATAAGTAAAGACAATGCAATAAGTAAATACTTGTAAAGTAAATTGGTGAGACAATATGTAATTTTCAAGTGTAATTTATTTATTAATGTTAAATAAATTACAAGGTTGTTGCGGAACCAAGATAATACAATAATGTAAATATCCTAACAACCTATGAAATACAATTGATCTAAAACTTGGAAATTCTCTAAACAATCGAAACACTTAAAGTTGTGAAATGTTCCTTTTGCGATTGAGAGAATATTGCACAAGTTCACCAAGAATATGCAAATGTCGAATATGCAAAGTTGTTTCTTGGTTGTGCAAAGACCTCTATTTATAGACAAAGTTGGTATTGGGATTCCAACTTTGTCGTACAAATATGGTTGAGACATTTAAGGAAGCAATTTGACTTCCTTTGAAATGCTTGATAAAGTATGACATAAAGTCACTTTATCCAACCTGCTTTATGTACTTTTGTACTTTATACATAGATAAATGTTATTATCCGGATAAAGGTACATAAAGCAAAACGGTCTTCCTCGTAAGCAGTATTGGACACGGGTCTAATTCTATAGACAAACTATTCGATAAGCTTAATTTTAAATTATGAGGTATTTATATTTTATTTTTTTGTCTTTTTGAAATACATGACAAAGTTGAAAGTTTTATGTTGAATACTTGAATAGCTATTCGAATACCAATATATGTTCAAAAAAAAAATGATTGAACTGAGAGAGTATTAAAGAAGATTAGAGGAGCTAATTGCAATTGCAAATGTGATTAAAAGAAATGGTATGATTAGATGTCATATCATCAATTGAACAAAAAATGGATTACCCTTTAAAAGGGTGAGATATCCGAATTTTAGTTCCAAAATCTGGACAGATGCTCTTAACTAATACGAGTAATATTTTATTTTTAGTTTCAAAACTCAGAACAGAGTTTTATATTACTCTAGTTTTGCGTCACTTCTATAGCACTTGCAACCTACGGTTCTCTTCAATATCTTTAGTCCACTAAACCGATTACAAAATGAGTGCTCGGCCATTAAATTAAATAATTAAATGTAGAAAATAAAAATTAAAGGACAATCTAGTTTTTTTATTTGAGAGTTTTGATAGTTTTGTATTTTCTGGTGCTACAACTGGTATATTAATAATGTCGATCGATAATTGACAATAGACCAAAAGAATTACTGGCGCTGCATCAATTGAAAATAAAGACTGAAGCTATTTATGCTAATTTGGTATCGCTTTCGAGTTCCCTGTTTTGTGGGATGCTTTTATAGGTGGTGTTTAGCTCAATCATTTGACAGTTGTAACTTTGTAATATATATCATAATTATTATCTAGTAAATGCTTTGTCATATACTTGGACCAAATTTAGGTAACATTTCGAGTGTCACAATCAAATGGACCATTTGGCAGACGTGGTACTACAAAAGTAAATGACCAAAAAATGAAAAAGCCACATCTTTTCGTCGAATTTTTTTCAGTCATGTCAAGATTACATGTGATGATGCTAGAAAGCAAAAATAATGAAGATTTAATACAAGTAAAGAATTCATTGGTACCAAATTTTTGGTTAACCAAATAGAGATAAGGAACTTGTCTCTTCAATGAACAACCGCCCATTTCTTTACATGTGTACTTGCTCTTTGTGCCTAACAAAGATTAGCAACAAAAAAGAAGTAATTAAGATCCTTTCAGCATAGTTAAAATTCCTAAAATCATTGTAAGTTACTAAGTTTGATTAGCTAACCTCTTTTTCCCAATCGCAACGGCTTGTAATGATAGCCAAAACGACCGTTTGAAATGCAGTTCCTCCGAAAATCATGCCAGCCCATATACCCTGTAAGGATTAACCGATGGAATCGTTATATATGATCTTTAGATTGAATCAATAGATGGAAACTATTTAACAAGAGAAAATTGGAACAAGATGAGAAATTGAGAATTGAATGAATAATGTGTACCATGACTCCAAGATCGAAAAGCCATCCCATTGCGAATCCAATTGGGAGTCCTATCAAATAGTAGCAACCTAAGTTGATGTATGCCACATAAGATTGCCATCCGGATCCAACCGCGACACCTATAGAAGATCAAAGTAACATATTAGTTAAATCCACATACTTTTTCTTGTAACTTCATGATCTATGTGTTTTGATGTATAGATTGAGGCCATATTTAAAAGTTACTAGGGCGTTTTACCAGAAAGAACGGGTTGAACACTATTCAAGAGGATGGTAAAGGCCAAGAGAAGTGAAAGCTTGCTTACAGCCTCCAAAACAGGTACACTAGTCGTGAAAATTAAAGCTAGCTCGTTGTGGAATAACATGATCAAGAGCCAGAAAAAGAGGCCTATAACTGTAGACGTGGTAACTGAAACTATGGTCGCAAATCTAGCCCCTTTTCCATTCCCTGCTCCTAACTCATTTGCAACTCTAACTCTGTATCACATAATCATATAAGCATCATATGTTAGTAAGATTCATATTTGCAACAATAATATGCAACTTTTATGCGTTCTTGATGATGATTTTGTTTGATATACTTAGTGTAACATCCCAAAACTTTTAGACGTTGATCGTTAACTTGTCGTTTGTGACCGTTAATTAATGTGTGTCTTTTACGTGTTTTGTGTGATTACATGATTATGTTGGGAAACGAGTAATGTGTTAAAAGATATGTGGGATATGTGCTAACGCGTAAAAGATGACAATTAATAAAGTAAGTATGTGTTTATTTAACGTGCTAGTATTTAGTTTGTGGTATATAATCGTGACCAGTTGCGATTTGTGTTTAGATATGCTTAATTAGGATTATGCATACTGATGTGTAGTATACGTATCATATGTGGTATTGTAGTTATTAATTCTGTAATAATGGTTAGAGTGATATGTATGTAAAGCTGATCATATCATTACTATTATTACAAAATAGAATTATAACTAGTGCATAATTAATAAATGATCCCTGCTCTAAGTTGGACTAAATAAGCGTGTGATGGGCCAGAATACACGGGGAAAAAATACAAGTCCATAGAATGGGCCAGCTTCTTATGTAGGATTGAGGTTAATAGTCGACACATCCTATACGACGTATACGTACAAACCATTCATATCATAATAAAATATTAGGGTTCTTCTCCCCTTTTGTCTACGGCTGGTCATCACCAGGAAATTAGAGAAAAACCGTGAACGAGACTTCCATAGTTAGTTGAAACTCCCTGTGGTGGTACTAAGTCAGTCCATGCGAATTAGCATATTCGAATATTAATTCACGTCGTTAGATCAACAATTACATTCAGGTAACGAATCTTGTTTTCTATAACTTGATTCACTTGATCGTTATGCGTTTATATAGATTTGTTGTATAAGGTTTCTATAAAAGCTACGTTCTTATAATGCAGAAAATCGTATCCTATAGAATAACAGTAATAGAGACGATACTATGAATTTATATATGTTGAGTTCTAGTCATGAGTTTGGAATAAAAATTGATATAAAAAAAAAGTATTGATGTTGCTGCTGATCGCAGCCTGTTGGTGCTGTCCGCAGGTTCGACCCAAATCGACCCTTTTGGTCGAGGGTTGGTCTGTACGGTTCTTATAGGTCATTATGGATTGATGTAGAGTCCAGGGAATAGCCCGACTCAATTGCTAATGTTGGAAGTTGCTTTGTTAATTATGTTTAATTGATATAGGTCGTTGAATTGTGTCGTTGCTGTAAGTTGCCGTTGTGATAATTTTGCATGCGCGACCAGGTAAGATATATCATTTTTGACACGATGGGATGCACAACGAAAATAGTGATTTCGTAAAAGTGGTTTAAAACCTTTCTTTCTCATACGCTAGTTTGGGTAATGGGACTTTTGGAGGGTTTCGCGAAATGGGTAGATTTGCATGATTAGGTTGATTTATATTGTTGTTATTACGCTTATACATGCTGAATTATAGTTGATATTAATGTTGTCTTTTTGTTGTAAAGTTGTTTTCGTTGAAATTCTAAGTTGTTGAGTTGGTTTGGCCTTTACACTAGTTCACTAGACTTGTATAGGTTGCCATGTTGACACTGTGCACGATTAGGGGCCCTAAACTTAAAGTTGAAATAAAAGTTGCTAAAGTTAATATCGTTGTTAAAACTTGAGTATAAATCTAAGTTGAAAGTGGTAAGCTTATCCCATACTGGAACCGCGTAGGAACCAGTGTGATTTAGTTGGTCAGCGGGAGTAGACTAGTTGCTTCCAATGGCACGACCTCGAAGTTTGAGATTAGCTGGGTGACTAGGTCCAGTCACTACAAGTTGCGTAACAGCTTTCTCCTGGATTTGGTTATGCCTATCCTTAACGACACTGATGGACCCCGATAGGACTACCCATCAAGTCGGGTGCAAGGTCCCTTAAAGGCCTTAAGGTCGCCTTTGCACACATTTGTAGTTGTATTCATTGTGGTGACGCGAGTCATCCACCTTTAGTTGTAATTAAAAGGGGCATAACCTAATGTTGAATAAAGTTGTTGAAGTTGATTAAGTTACTAGATGGAATACGTAGATAAAGTTGAATATTGTTGATTAAGTCGATAGGCACACGTAGGATTGTTAATCATTCTTATGGGTATTCGATTGCTATATATTGTTGTTGTTGTTACATGCTCGACTGCGTATGATTCTTTATTAAGTTGTTTTAAATTGGCAATCATTTATATTAACCTGTGGTATATCTTACTCGGCTTTAAAGCTGACACTTGTTCTTTTGTTGAAAATGTTGTGTGACCTCAGGTTAATGCTTAGTTGAGATGCAGTTTAGAGTGAGGATGGGTAGAAGATACAGCTGAAGGCTTTTACCTAGACTGCCTCATTTATTCAAACTCGTTTATTATATTTCGTTGATCGTTATCGTTATTTGACGTTTATGGGTTTCATTTGATTATGGTTAGATCCGACGAGTAACACCGTCATTTAAGTTGAACATTTTTATTTTGGAAATGTAATAATTGATGGAAACTTCCGCAATACTCTGTGTTTTAAGAAAAATTTTGAAATCCATATTTTTATAAAGTTCGGTGTTACAAGTTGGTATCAGAGACCGAGTTTAAGTGAACCATATTCTATGAGGCATAGGATTGGACTTAAACCATTTAGTAGACTGCTTTTAGGACGGGTTGGGTTGAGTGAGAGTGTAGGTTTTGGCCTATTTAAATTGTTGCTTATAGTTGATATTGTCGATAGATAGGACCATAATCTCTCTCTATATCCGTCTTAAACGTTCGTTGTTTATTTTTAGAAAAATGGTTTCTACTCGAGGTAATCCTAATGGTACTGGTGATGATGCATTCGCTGCTCCTCCTCCTAACCGAGAGCTACAGAGGATTGTTGCACAGATGGCTGAGATGCAAGCTCGTTTAGCCCAGTCAGAACGACGTTTGGCACAGGTGGAAACTGAGAGAGATGAACTACTTAGGAATCGCCGAAACAGGAACATTGAAGATGAAGACGCTAATTCTCGCACTCGAGACACATTACCCACTACTGATGATCGTACAGGTGATACTAATGATGATTCTGATCGGACTGGTGGTGGTGGTACTGGTGGTGATAATCCAAACCGTAGGAATGGTGGTAGGGTGAGGGTTAAGGAGTTTTCTCTTCGTGACTTCTGGGGTTGTAATCCTTCTAAGTTCTTTGGGGAAGGAAATTCTATTGATGGTTATCGCTGGTTGAAAGAAGTAGAGAAGAGTTTTCGGGTTGCTGACTGTCCTGAAAACAAGAAGGTGGAGTTGGCTACTCAGTTGTTTCGTAAGGGAGCTATCGATTGGTGGGAAATTCAGGTAGAAACTTTGGGTGTTGATGGTGAGATGCAGATCACTTGGGATCAGTTCACTGAGCTCTTTAATAAGGAGTACTTTACTATTCGAGAGAGACAGATGATCGAGAGGGAGTTCTTGGCTATTCAGAAAGGAGATAAGTCAATGAAAGAGCATATTAGGTTATTTGCGGAGAAGCTGAGATTCTGTACCCGACTTTGTCCTGATGATTTATCTAAGATTGGCCGATTTGTTGAAAGCATACCTAATGAGTACCGTACACTTGTGAGGATGCAGAAGACCCTTAAGGATGCTTATGACATTGCACTATCTATGGAGGATGACTTGAAGTCTATTGTGAAGAAGGATTCTGGTTCTGGTTTTAAGAGGAAGAGTGATGGGTTTTCTGGTTCTAGCAAGAAGTTCAAGGGGGGTTCTTCTAAAGGGAAAGACGAGGTGAAGGAGAAGCCGTGGTGTAAAAATTGCCGATCTTGACACACTGGTCCTTGTACTGTCTATACTCGCCGCTGTGACAAATGTGGCAAGACTGGACATAGCTTCGCTGATTGTACTGACAAGTGGAGGTGCTACAAATGCAACTCTACTGACCATAAAATTGCAGATTGTCCACAAATGAAGGCTGAAGAGAAGAAGAAGACAGAGATTCCTAAAGCTCGAGCCCGTGCATTTAGGATGACTACTGAGGTGGCGAAGACTACAGATGACGTGGTTAGTGGCATTTTCCTTGTTAATTCTAAATTGGCTAATGTTTTGTTTGATTCGGGTGCTACTAAATCTTTTGTATCCCCTAAGTTTGCTCCTCAACTTGGTACCCCTGTTAGTCGATTAGCTCATACCTTAGAAGTTGAAATAGCTGATGGTCATGTCTCTAAAGTTCGTGATTCTTATCGTGATTGCTCCATTGAGATAGAGGGCAGGACCTTCCCGATCCATTTATTACCCATTTCGCTGGCTGGGTTCGATGTAGTTGTTGGCATGGATTGGTTGGGAGAAAACAATGCTACTATCTTCTGTGGAGAAAAGATCGTTCGTATCACTACCCATGATGGGAAAGTGGTCATAGTCTACGGTGAAAGGAAGTTTGGTTATCCTACATTCATTAAGTTGATCAAGGCTCTTCAGCATATTCGTCAAACTAAGACTCATTTCCTGGCATATGTGATTGACACACGTATTGCTAGACCTTCTATCGCTGACATTGAAGTTGTTTCTGAGTTTGCTGACGTTTTTCCTGATGATCTTCCTGGCTTACCTCCTGATCGTGAAGTTGAATTTCGTATTGGTCTTATGCCTGGGGCGACTCCTGTTGCTAAGGCTCCTTATCGTCTATCCCCTACTGAGATGAAAGAGTTGATGTCGCAGTTGCAAGAGTTGTTAGATAAGGGTTTCATTCGACCGAGTTCCTCGCCTTGGGGTGCTCCCATTCTCTTTGTCAAAAAGAAGGATTGATCTATGAGGATGTGTATCGATTACCGTAAGCTTAACAAACGAACGGTAAAGAATAAATATCCTCTTCCTCGTATAGATGATTTATTCGATCAATTGCAGGGTGCTTCTTTCTTCTCAAAAATCGATCTTCGTTCTGGCTACCATCAGTTGAAAGTAGAAGAGGAAAGTGTTGCCAAGACTGCTTTCCGAACTCGTTATGGACACTACGAGTTTCTGGTGATGCCCTTTGGTCTTACTAATGCTCCGGCCGCTTTCATGGACTTGATGAATCGAGTCTGTAGACCTTTCCTCGATCATTTTGTTATTGTATTTATCGATGATATTCTTGTTTATTCGAAGACTGCTGAGGAACATCGTGGGCATCTACGAGCTGTTTTAGAGGTTTTACGGAGGAAAAATCTTTATGCTAAATTTTCCAAGTGTGAATTCTGGTTGCGTGAGGTAATTTTCTTGGACACATCATTTCTGGTGATGGGATTAAAGTTGATCCCTCGAAGATTGAGGCTGTGATGAAGTGGGAATCCCCTAGGACTCCTACTGAAATTAAAAGCTTCTTAGGTTTAGCAGGGTACTATAGGAGATTCATTCAAGACTTCTCCCGCATTGCTAAACCGATGACTGAGTTGACTAAGAAGGGTGTGAAGTATCTGTGGACCGATTCTCAAGAGAAGGCATTTCAGACATTGAAACAGAAGTTGTGTGAGGCTCCGATTCTATCTTTACCTGAAGGTACAAACGACATGGTTGTTTATAGTGATGCTTCGGTTTCTGGGTTGGGTTGTGTTTTGATGCAGCGAGATAGAGTGATTGCTTATGCCTCTCGTCAGTTGAAACCGCATGAGAAGAACTATCCTACGCATGATCTGGAACTAGCAGCGGTTGTTTTTGCCCTTAAGTTGTGGAGACATTATCTGTATGGCACTAAGTGTACTCTTTTTACTGATCACAAGAGTCTATAGCATGTGTTTAATCAGAAGGAACTGAATGCTCGTCAGAGAAGATGGATGGAACTGCTTAAGGATTACGACTGTGAGATCAAGTATCATCCGGGTAAAGCTAATGTCGTTGCTGATGCTCTGAGTCGTAAGGTGCAAGGTACTTCTTGCAAACTTTTATCTATGGTTGTACAAGCTGAATCCGGTTTATTGGAGCGCATTAGGACGGCTCAAGTTGATGCTGTTCTACCCGGAAATTTCAAAGCTGAAAGAATCGGGAAGAAGCGGGATAGATTTAAGGAGAACAGTCGTGGTTTTCAGACTTACAAAGGTAGGAAGTGGGTACCTTTATTCGGTGGCAACCGCGAGTTAATACTCGAGGAAGCTCATAGATCGAGATATTCTATTCATCCAGGTGCCACTAAGATGTTTCATGACTTGAAGCCTTTGTATTGGTGGCCTGGTATGCGGAGTGATATTGCTATGTTCGTGCAGAAGTGTGTGACTTGTGCTCAAGTTAAAGCTGAGCATCAGAAACCCTACGGTGAATTGCAACAGTTGGAGATCCCCGAGTGGAAATGGGATCATATTACCATGGATTTCGTGACTAAGCTACCAAGGACTAAAGCTGGGAATGACATGATTTGGGTTGTGGTTGATAGATTGACTAAGAGTGCTCATTTCATGGCTACACGCGAGAACGCACCACTGGAGAAGTTGGCTGAGTTGTATATTGATGAGATTATTTCTAAGCACGGTGTGCCTTTGACTATAGTTTCTGATCGTGATGGTAGATTTAATTCGGGTTTTTGGAGAGGTCTTCAGCGGGAATTGGGGAGTAGAATTAATATGAGTACTGCTTTTCATCCGCAGACAGATGGACAGAGCGAGAGGACTATTCAGACTTTGGAGGATATGCTTCGAGCGTGTGTTTTGGAATATGGAAGATTGTGGGATGATCATTTGCCGTTAGTTGAGTTTGCTTATAATAATAGTTATCATTCCAGTATAGGTATGCCTCCGTTTGAGATGCTATATGGTCGTAAGTGTCGTACACCTAGTTGTTGGTTGGAACCCGGTGAGAGACAGTTTTCTGGACCTGAGGTTGTACAAATAACAATTGATATAAAAAAAAAGTAAAGTATTGATGTTGCTGCTGATCGCAGCCTGTTGGTGCTGTCCGCAGGTTCGACCCAAATCGACCCTTTTGGTCGAGGGTTGGTCTGTACGGTTCTTATAGGTCATTATGGATTGATGTAGAGTCCAGGGAATAGCCCGACTCAATTGCTAATGTTGGAAGTTGCTTTGTTAATTATGTTTAATTGATATAGGTCGTTGAATTGTGTCGTTGCTGTAAGTTGCCGTTGTGATAATTTTGCATGCGCGACCAGGTAAGATATATCATTTTTGACACGATGGGGTGCACAACGAAAATAGTGATTTTGTAAAAGTGGTTTAAAACCTTTCTTTCTCATACGCTAGTTTGGGTAATGGGACTTTTGGAGGGTTTCGCGAAATGGGTAGATTTGCATGATTAGGTTGATTTATATTGTTGTTATTACGCTTATACATGCTGAATTATAGTTGATATTAATGTTGTCTTTTTGTTGTAAAGTTGTAAAACCTTTCTTTCTCATACGCTAGTTTGGGTAATGGGACTTTTGGAGGGTTTCGCGAAATGGGTAGATTTGCATGATTAGGTTGATTTATATTGTTGTTATTACGCTTATACATGCTGAATTATAGTTGATATTAATGTTGTCTTTTTGTTGTAAAGTTGTTTTCGTTGAAATGCTAAGTTGGAAGTTGCTTTGTTAATTATGTTTAATTGATATAGGTCGTTGAATTGTGTCGTTGCTGTAAGTTGCCGTTGTGATAATTTTGCATGCGCGACCAGGTAAGATATATCATTTTTGACACGATGGGGTGCACAACGAAAATAGTGATTTTGTAAAAGTGGTTTAAAACCTTTCTTTCTCATACGCTAGTTTGGGTAATGGGACTTTTGGAGGGTTTCGCGAAATGGGTAGATTTGCATGATTAGGTTGATTTATATTGTTGTTATTACGCTTATACATGCTGAATTATAGTTGATATTAATGTTGTCTTTTTGTTGTAAAGGTTTCTATAAAAGCTACGTTCTTATAATGCAGAAAATCGTATCCTATAGAATAACAGTAATAGAGACGATACTATGAATTTATATATGTTGAGTTCTAGTCATGAGTTTGGAATAAAAATTGATATAAAAAAAAAGTATTGATGTTGCTGCTGATCGCAGCCTGTTGGTGCTGTCCGCAGGTTCGACCCAAATCGACCCTTTTGGTCGAGGGTTGGTCTGTACGGTTCTTATAGGTCATTATGGATTGATGTAGAGTCCAGGGAATAGCCCGACTCAATTGCTAATGTTGGAAGTTGCTTTGTTAATTATGTTTAATTGATATAGGTCGTTGAATTGTGTCGTTGCTGTAAGTTGCCGTTGTGATAATTTTGCATGCGCGACCAGGTAAGATATATCATTTTTGACACGATGGGGTGCACAACGAAAATAGTGATTTTGTAAAAGTGGTTTAAAACCTTTCTTTCTCATACGCTAGTTTGGGTAATGGGACTTTTGGAGGGTTTCGCGAAATGGGTAGATTTGCATGATTAGGTTGATTTATATTGTTGTTATTACGCTTATACATGCTGAATTATAGTTGATATTAATGTTGTCTTTTTGTTGTAAAGTTGTTTTCGTTGAAATGCTAAGTTGTTGAGTTGGTTTGGCCTTTACACTAGTTCACTAGACTTGTATAGGTTGCCATGTTGACATTGTGCACGATTAGGGGCCCTAAACTTAAAGTTGAAATAAAAGTTGCTAAAGTTAATATCGTTGTTAAAACTTGAGTATAAATCTAAGTTGAAAGTGGTAAGCTTATCCCATACTGGAACCGCGTAGGAACCAGTGTGATTTAGTTGGTCAGCGGGAGTAGACTAGTTGCTTCCAATGGCATGGCCTCGAAGTTTGAGATTAGCTGGGTGACTAGGTCCAGTCACTACAAGTTGCGTAACAGCTTTCTCCTGGATTTGGTTATGCCTATCCTTAACGACACTGATGGACCCCAATAGGACTACCCATCAAGTCGGGTGCAAGGTCCCTTAAAGGCCTTAAGGCCGCCTTTGCACACATTTGTAGTTGTATTCATTGTGGTGACGCGAGTCATCCACCTTTAGTTGTAATAAAAAGGGGCATAACCTATTGTTGAATAAAGTTGTTGAAGTTGATTAAGTTGCTAGATGGAATACGTAGATAAAGTTGAATATTGTTGATTAAGTCGATAGGCACACGTAGGATTGTTAATCATTCTTATGGGTATTCGATTGCTATATATTGTTGTTGTTGTTACATGCTCGACTGCGTATGATTCTTTATTAAGTTGTTTTAAATTGGCAATCATTTATATTAACCTGTGGTATATCTTACTCGGCTTTAAAGCTGACACTTGTTCTTTTGTTAGAAAATGTTGTGCCACCTCAGGTTGATGCTTAGTTGAGATGCAGTTTAGAGTGAGGATGGGTAGAAGATACAGCTGAAGGCTTTTACCTAGGCTGCCTCATTTATTCAAACTCGTTTATTATATTTCGTTGACCGTTATCGTTATTTGACGTTTATGGGTTTCATTTGATTATGGTTAGATCCGACGAGTAACACCGTCATTTAAGTTGAACATTTTTATTTTGGAAATGTAATAATTGATGGAAACTTCCGCAATACTCTGTGTTTTTAAGAAAAATTTTAAAATCCATATTTTTATAAAGTTCGGTGTTACACTTAGAGATAATGAAGAGAGTATGTTAAATTGTGTACATACCCGGTTCCAGCAAAGAATCCAAGAGGGATCATCAGTTCGAAGCCATTAATCGACATGCTACACAAAAAAATTGAAAATAATTATCAAGTCGTTAAAATTACTTACTAGTTGTGTCGTTATGATTTTTGTTTTACGGCAAATTTTAGTTAGTTAATTTTTCCCAAATTAGTAATTAAATGTCAATGCCCGAATTTAAATCCGATATTTTCAGAGAGACAAAAGTTCTCATTTCCTGTGGACTACTATACCAAAAGCTCATTATCGTGCAATTGTGACTTGTGATTATAGTTCATAATTTTGTGTATGTCATACGCGGTATATAAGTCTATCTTCAGCGTGTAGACGGTGTTTTAGATAGTATTAACAAGAAATTTGACCCCGGGCGTTGCCCGGGATCGACGTTGTGTCATGCAAATATACATACAACATTATCTAAAAGCTTGGACACTTAAGTTTGTATCCAAAAAGTTAGACTAAAGTTAAAAAACCAAAAGTTGAATGGTAAAAATAAGAAACTTTAAAATGGTAAAAGTTAAAAGCCTTAAAATAAGAGATAGAAAGTAAAAAAAAAAAAGATTTAAAATTTTTTTAAAAAAATACGGAAAAGACTAAAGTTAAAAAACCAAAAGTTGAATGGTAAAAATAAGAAACTTTAAAATGGTAAAAGTTAAAAGCCTTAAAATAAGAGATAGAAAGTAAAAAAAAAAAAAGATTTAAAATTTTTTTAAAAAAAAACGGAAAAGACTAAAGTTAAAAAACAAAAAGTTAAGTGGTAAAATTTTTTTAATAAGAAACTTTAAAATGGTAAAAGTTAAAAACCTTAAAATAAAATATAGAAAGTAAAAAAAAAAAAAGATTTAAAAATTTAAAAAAAAACCGGAAAAGACTAAAGTTAAAAAACCAAAAGTTAAGTTGTAATTTTTTATTTTTTTTAAAGTATACAATCGTAAAAAAAAAAAAAAAATACTAATAAGACAAAATAGATGACGTCATGATTCAGCACCGGGTACTTTAGCTTTTGCTACTTTAATTGTTATATAGTAATAATAATTACGGTTAGAGGTTTATAGGTCACGTATAGATGTTCACGCTTTATATCATATAGAGAGCCAGAGAGGTGTATGTCTGCTAGACGAAAAAATGAGATGTGTAGATACACAAACCGATGGATTAGATAAGATGACGGAATATGATACATATTTGACCAATAATTGAAAGTTATGATAAAGTTAATAAATACATTAGTATTAGTTCTGTAAATAGACATATATTCAAAATAGAAAATACATATAAACATATACGAGTATTTTTTAGATAAATAGAATATGAAACGAATGGATTTTTTTATTTATACACGGTTGAGATATACTTTCCCGTGATGGCTTAAAGTTTAGTGCATCAAGGATAATACTCCCTCCGTCCCACTAAATGTGTCCTATTTTGAATATTCAAAGTCTTCTTTTATAAACTTTGACCTTAAATATTTTGATTTGTGTTATATAATATTTGATGAAAGTTATATGAATTGATTGAGTTTTAAATGTATTTTTTATTGGTATAATTTTCATCAAATATTATATAACACAAATCAAAATATGCTTCATTTCTTGTTGACACCATTATTAACACTGCATTCTTCTGGTACAATAGCAGGGAAAGAAAAGATAAAGTGCAGTGGGAAGAATGGCTCAAAAATCCAATCGATATTCAGGGATGTGTTTGACCTATCATCTGCTCGGGCACTTGTGTGATACACTACTGTACTTGCTGTTGCTTTCCTTGTTTTGGTCTATCTGGGATCGTGTTATGTCTAGATTGTGTTTCACTGTTGTACTTCTAGACTTTTTTTTGTATAGCTTGAATTTTGGTCTCTAGTATTTCGCTAGTTGGCCTGTATTTATTGTTAGTATATGATCACGTAAAATGAACGTATGTCCGGAAATGATTTAAGCCTACGGGGTCACACGAAATGACACGGTAACCTTGTATTATTAATTAGTATATTGTATAATATATTAATTAAAGTGTAATCACGAAATGATTAATTTAAATAATTAAAGGGTTAATTGTATTTAAATTTATCAAAAGGAGGGTTTAATTGTGAAATATGGAATTTAGGGTTGGCTCTAAATCCATGAGGGGGGCCGGTTTTGATGGCTCAAAAATGGGGTTAAGGTGACTTGTTTACAAAGTCATTAAACCCTAATTTCACCCTATAAATAGATGCCTAAGTCTAAGGGTTTTTGCATCTAATTCACACACAAAACCTCTCTTTCTCTCTATCCCTTTTTCCTTAGGTTCGGCCGTAGGAAACAAAAGCAAGACCTTTTTTTGGTTTTGTTTCATTCGACAACACTTATGAATCATATATATATATTTAATGCTTTGCTAGCATTAATTATGGATGGGGGTTTGTTGAACGGCAACAAACAGTTTCGGTTCATGAAGTTTTCGATTTAAGGGAATATTACACAACGGGTTTGTGAGTTCGTGATCAAGGTACTAGCATACAATACAAGGGTGTCTAGTGTGCGATCGTAGAGGGGTTTTACTTTAAACCCTAAACTAATAATAATTATATTGATAATAATATTATTGGAAGCTTACGCTAAAAGGTACATGCTTTATTTTCTTGGTTAATTAATTAATTGCATAGTTTATCTTCCGCTGCATGCTCGATGTTTTATTTGATAAATTGTTATATAACCCAACAGTGGTATCAGAGCCTACTATGTGATGATTAATTACCAAAAAGATCAAAATTTGAAGGGGGGTTAGGGTTTTATATTTTTTAGAATTTTATGTAATTCTTTTGATTATTTTATTAATTAATTGTTTAATTGTAATAAAATAATGAAAAAAATATATATAATTTTTTTTTTAATTTCGAAAATCAGATCTGAAATAAATAAAAAAAAAATTTTAAACCCTAATTCCAAGTTTTGATCTTTAAGCATGATTATGTGATAATTGCATGCGTTTTATGATGTACCTTTAAATTATTTAATTGTTAAAAAAAAGTAAAAATCATGAATTTTCCATGCAAATTATTCATGATTATTACTTAGATATATTGATATGAAATCTTGATCATTAGGGTTTATTATGCTAGATAATTGAATAATTAATTGTGTGACAATGTGATTATGTTTTGTGAAAGTTCCTGTTTGACACCAGTTCACTAAAACGACCATAACTAATCAACCGTAAGGAGTTAAAAGCCGAATTTTTTACAGTAGGTGCTTGACTCATAGGGATACAACTTTTATGTTTTGTGCTAAGCCCAGTTCGGCCTTCTTCAGGGCCAGATTTGGTCGTGAAGCTGCTGGATTTTTCAGATCAGCATCTTGTTATTTATGGTAGATAATTTGTTATAAAAATTTTGGCTTACGAAATCAAGGCAACTTGATGTATGTGGTCTCTTTCCATATGAAAGAGGAGACAATCTTATAACATAGTGACCAAAATTAGGTTGATTACCTTAATTGTTAAGTTGTAAATTTAGTAAGTTTAATTTTGCATTTTATGAAAATTGTGTGCAAAATTGTTTTTGGAAAAATAAACTTGACTAAAAATATCGAAATAAGATTTTGTTTATAAAATTGGTGCCCCAAAAAATCAAAAGATACACCGGCTCACCCATTTGAACAAACTCTAAGAGAGGTATAAGTCGGAGTGCGTTAGCCTCCTAAAAGGGCGGGTTTTTAATTGCGTTCATCGCAAACCTTTGCCCTTGCGCTTCTTTGTGCGTTCAAATGGAGCTACCGAGCTCTTTTGTATTTAAAGGCAATAAAATGAGTTTTATAAACATATTATGTTTATAAGATATGCATGAATCTTCAAACATAACTTTTTGATCACACATCAAATTGATTGACCCAATAAACTTAAGTCATTGCCACCCAACTTGTAAAGGACACATGTGGCTGTTGTTTTACTCACTGGTACACAGTGGTGGACAAATTTGCACGTTCTTGGTTGGACGACTTAAAGCGAGTTAAGCGGTGAGACCTTGACCCGTGGCAAAAGATGGGACAAAACATGACTACAAATCACTTGATGAATCGAGTGTCATTTGTAGGTCTCATTCTTACTAGGAATTGCACATGTAATGCAATTACTGCTCGTCACTTACCTTTTGAGTGCAATCATTTCTAGCAGATCAACTGATGAAATGATTGTATGTCAATTGGATCCTAGCCTTAATGAAATTAATTGTTTATTTTATAAACATTGGGTAATTAATTTCTTAAGGATTAATTATCGAAAATACCGATAATTGAACTTGAATCTGTTTTGTAAAAGGCAACAAATCCTTCACAATGCGAATGCCAGAAAGAGAAAACTTTCTAAAACCAATTTCTAAAACCAATTTCAATGATTGTTTTGTAAATAGAGAATTGTTCTAAAAGTTGAAAAGAAAACCCGTGTCATTGAAACTCAGATATCGCTATTCCTAATGCGAATGCCACTACTTTGCAGTTGGAAGCATAAAATACTCAGTACTATAGACATATTGAGGTTGCTTATTTGATGCTAGAAGCATGTCTCCCGGGCTTCAAAGAGTAATTCGGATTGCAAAATCCGTGTGATATGATCAAATAACTCAAGTCTATGTACGGAAAACAAGTTGGAGTTGAAATTACTTGAGCTAATTGAGTCACTCCATAACTTGAACACGAGTATGGGAAACCGGTGAATGCTCGTGTACTCAAGATAAAGAGTTACTTTGAGCATTTTGGAAAGGTTAAAACTATGCGTATCTTCTGCCGATTGTTATTGGCATAAGAGACAATTGCAAATTTGCATAGCATAGTTGAATTTCATATCATGTTAATTGAGTATGAGGAAAACCTTCTTAAGAAATCTGAGATACCCCAAGTTCTTATGATCAAGGGGGGAATGGTTTAGAAAGCAAAACAACCGTAAAGCTAAGGGCAAGAACTTTGGTAAGAGAAAACAAAGTGTTTAGTCTCAAAACCTTAAAAGACCCCTTGGAAATAGGAGCATACGGCTAAAGACCAGTCTTGTCATCACTATGCTAAAGTGAGACACTGGAAAAGGAATTGTCCTAAGTATCTAGCTGAGTTGAACAAGAAGAAGAAGCAAGTTGGTTTAACCAGTTCTTCAAGTATCTTCTTAACTGAATTATAAGTGTTGATGAGATTCAAATGATAATTCAATAGCAAAAGAGTCAAGTTAATTTGGACTCTATCTATCTTTGACATTGTCATCTTGTTTAATTTTGACAAGAAACGCATTAAAAGTCTTCAATGTGAAGAAATCTTACAAATCAAATGATGAATCATTTGATAAATGCGTGTCTTTTGAATTGTCGTTAGCAAGAAAAGCATTGTAAAACTTCAACGTAAAGGGATCTTACAATCAAATGATGAATCATTTGACAAATGCATGTCTTGTGTTTTCGGCAAGATGACAATAATACCTTTTTCGCATAAAATCGGAAAAGGCTAAGGAACTACTTTGACTAATACATTCGGATGTATGTAGCCGATTTACACATGAGTCAAGGAAAGATGCTAGCTACTTTATCATTTTTATGAATGATTTCAGTCGTTATGGTTATGTTTACTTGCTTAAACATAAACATGAAGTCTTTTGAAATATTCAAAGAATTTAAAAGTGAAGTAGAAAATCAACTCGGTAAACCCATCAAGATTCTTTGGATCAAGATGGAGAATACTTAAGCCAAGAGTTTAAGGATTATCAGAAAGCGTGTGGAATTGTCCAACAGCTTACTCCTCCATACACTCCTCAACATAATGGAGTGTCTGAAAGGAGAAATCGAACCTTGCTAGACATGGTGAGATCTATGATGACCCTTACGACTCTCCCATTTTCGTTTTGGAATTATGCTCTTGAGACTGCTGTACGCATTCTCAATATGGTTCCAACCAAGAAGGTTGACAAGACACCATATGAATTATGGCATGGAAATGTTCCTAATCTGTCTTACTTAAGAGTCTGGGGATGTGAGGCACTTGTGAAACGCGATATGCCTGACAAACTTGAACCCAGAACTACTAAGTGCATCTTTGTCGGATACCCTAAGGAAACGATGGGTTACGACTTCTATGATCCAGTCAAAAACACTGTTCGCGTTGCTCGATACGCTGAATTCTTTGAGAAGAAATTAGCTCAAGAGAACAGTGGGAGGGTTGTAGAACTTGATGAGACTCAAGAGGAAGATGTGTCACCTTCTGAAGCTCCTAGCAATCATCAACTTGGGGGGGAAAATGTTCAAAGTGATGAACCTCAAGTCGATGATGATGAAGCGATTCCACTTCGTAGGTCCGAAAGGACAAGACGTCCTACTGACAGATTATGTCT
This sequence comes from Erigeron breviscapus, assembly GCA_034093135.1. NCBI lineage: Eukaryota > Viridiplantae > Streptophyta > Magnoliopsida > Asterales > Asteraceae > Erigeron > Erigeron breviscapus. The sequence continues at coordinate 7,632,270 of CM067169.1, read as the reverse complement.
GATGGTAGAAGAAAACGTTTTAGGAGATCTCGATGAGCCTCCGAATTTCAAAGCTTCATTATCAGATCCGGAATCTGAAAAATGGCTTGAAGCTACGAAGGTGGAAATGAAATCCATGAAAAACAATCAAGTCTGGAGCTTGGTTGATCTTCCACAAAATGCTCAAACTGTTGGGTGTAAGTGGATCTTCAAGAAGAAGACGGACATGGATGAAAATGTACACACCTATAAAGCTCGTCTCGTGGCGAAAGGTTATACTCAACGTTTCGGTGTTGACTATGATGAGACCTTTTCTTCAGTTGCGGACATTAGAGCTATTAGGATTCTCTTAGCCATAGCTGCGTACGATGACTTTGAGATATGGCAAATGGATGTTAAGACTGCCTTCTTAAATGGTTACTTGGGTGAAGAAGTCTATATGGATCAACCTGAAGGTTTTATTGATCAAAACATCCCAACAAAGTATGCAAGCTTCAAAGGTCCATTTATGGACTAAAGCAAGCATCAAGAAGTTGAAACAAACGGTTTGATGAAGAAATCAAAAAGTTTGGTTTCGTTCAAAATCCCGATGAGCCATGTGTATATCGCGAAGCTAATGGGAGTAATGTTACTTTCCTTGTCTTGTATGTTGATGACATATTGATCATAGGAAAACACATTCCAATGTTGCAAGATGTTAAATCCCATCTTGGAAAGTGTTTTGCCATGAAAGATTTAGGAGAAGCGGCATTTATTCTTGGAATCAAGATCTACCGAGTTAGATCAAAGCGGTTAATTGGACTAAGTCAAAGTGCTTATATTGATAAGGTCACTCATGCAAGGACTTAATTTATCTAGCAAGAACTGTGCTTCTACACCTAATGAGGTGGAGCGTATGCGAAAAATCCCTTATGCTTCGGTTGTGGGATCTATTATGTATGCGGTAAGATGCACTAGACCTGATATTGCTTTCGCGCAAAATATAGTTAGCTACTATCAGCAAAATCCTAGAGAGGATCATTGGATTGCTGTAAAGAATATTCTTAAGTACATGTGTGCTACTAAACAATTATTCTTGGTGTATGGAAGAAATCCTGATCCAGAATTCAAAGTGAATAGATACTGTGATGTTGGATTTCAGACTGATAAAGATGATTCAAAATATCAGTCGGGATACGTCTTCATTAATTAAATGAAGGCACGGTGGAATGCTATGAGCTTAAAGCAAACCACAGTTGCCATGTCTGCAACAGAGTCTGAGTACATTGCCGCCTCAGAAGCCGCAATGGAAGCAGTCTGGATAAGGAAGTTCATTAGCGGGCTTGACGTGATCCCCTCAACTGACTTACCCAATGATATGTACTGTGATAACACTAGTGCATTAATCATTGCCAATGAACCCGGAGTTCAGAAAGGTGCCAGACATTATGCTAGATGATATCACTATGTTCGTGAGCAAATCGAACTAGGGGAGATCAATTTACTCAAAGTTCACACAGATTTTAACTTAGCTGATCATTTCACAAAAGCTTTGTCTAGGCCCAAGCTTGAAAGGCATGTCGAGGGCATAGGACTTAAATTAGCTAGTTATTTCATGTAAATCTGTTGTTTCGGTATTTGGATAAGGGATGTTAAACAATTTATATTTTTCATAATGAATAAAGTACTTGATATGTTTGATTTCATTTAATATTAATTGTGTCCTATATTTGCATGTTTAATCCTTGAATATTTTATAATATTCTAAATTGTCCATTGTCGATTAACTATATGGGAGTATAGTTAAACTAAGACAAATCTGAGCGATTGGTTATATTCTTGGAATATATAATGGATGGTCCCACCAAACTCACATGATATCCATAGTTGATGCATATCGGACTACCCCACTAACGAATTTATCACTTTATGGATCGGCGTCATTAAGTGAAATTCGTAAATGGTTACTTTATCTATCCTTTGACTTGAGATACAAGCAGGTCAGCATGTATGGATCGCACTTACTTGATATAGTTCTAACTCTCCTGAATAAGGGAGTACATAAAGGGCTATTTTCAGAAAGTGTAGTGAAGTATGATGACTGACACGTGTAGTCAATATAGGATTTGTTCCTTCAACTTAAAAGTTGAAGTATGATGACTGACACGTGTAGTCAATATAGGATTTGTTCCTTCAACTTAAAAGTTGAAGTATGATACCATTGGCGCCCTCATTAGGACTAATTAAGATGTTTGCATGGTCGTGCCCAAATAAATCCAGATGGTTCTCGATTATATTTGGTAATCATTAATTAGTTGTGGAATGAGAAACAGAATCGTTAAATCATGAAATGACATTGATCCATATTCATGTTTAACACGGTATCTGAACAAAGGGATAATAAATGCCTCAACCATTTAAATATACTTTAAGAAACTATACTTAAATATTTCTGGGAGCATTGGCGTGTTGCTAGACGCTAACCAATGTTATTACCTTCATTTGTTACGAGCTCAAGTGGGAGCTGTTAGTATATGATCACGTAAAATGAACGTATGTCCGGAAATGATTTAAGCCTACGGGGTCACACGAAATGACACGGTAACCTTGTATTATTAATTAGTATATTGTATAATATATTAATTAAAGTGTAATCACGAAATGATTAATTTAAATAATTAAAGGGTTAATTGTATTTAAATTTATCAAAAGGAGGGTTTAATTGTGAAATATGGAATTTAGGGTTGGGCTCTAAATCCATGAGGGGGGCCCGGTTTTGATGGCTCAAAAATGGGGTTAAGGTGACTTGTTTACAAAGTCATTAAACCCTAATTTCACCCTATAAATAGATGCCTAAGTCTAAGGGTTTTTGCATCTAATTCACACACAAAACCTCTCTTTCTCTCTATCCCTTTTTCCTTAGGTTCGGCCGTAGGAAACAAAAGCAAGACCTTTTTTTGGTTTTGTTTCATTCGACAACACTTATGAATCATATATATATATTTAATGCTTTGCTAGCATTAATTATGGATGGGGGTTTGTTGAACGGCAACAAACAGTTTCGGTTCATGAAGTTTTCGATTTAAGGGAATATTACACAACGGGTTTGTGAGTTCGTGATCAAGGTACTAGCATACAATACAAGGGTGTCTAGTGTGCGATCGTAGAGGGGTTTTACTTTAAACCCTAAACTAATAATAATTATATTGATAATAATATTAATTAAAGTGTAATCACGAAATGATTAATTTAAATAATTAAAGGGTTAATTGTATTTAAATTTATCAAAAGGAGGGTTTAATTGTGAAATATGGAATTTAGGGTTGGCTCTAAATCCATGAGGGGGGGCCGGTTTTGATGGCTCAAAAATGGGGTTAAGGTGACTTGTTTACAAAGTCATTAAACCCTAATTTCACCCTATAAATAGATGCCTAAGTCTAAGGGTTTTTGCATCTAATTCACACACAAAACCTCTCTTTCTCTCTATCCCTTTTTCCTTAGGTTCGGCCGTAGGAAACAAAAGCAAGACCTTTTTTTGGTTTTGTTTCATTCGACAACACTTATGAATCATATATATATATTTAATGCTTTGCTAGCATTAATTATGGATGGGGGTTTGTTGAACGGCAACAAACAGTTTCGGTTCATGAAGTTTTCGATTTAAGGGAATATTACACAACGGGTTTGTGAGTTCGTGATCAAGGTACTAGCATACAATACAAGGGTGTCTAGTGTGCGATCGTAGAGGGGTTTTACTTTAAACCCTAAACTAATAATAATTATATTGATAATAATATTATTGGAAGCTTACGCTAAAAGGTACATGCTTTATTTTCTTGGTTAATTAATTAATTGCATAGTTTATCTTCCGCTGCATGCTCGATGTTTTATTTGATAAATTGTTATATAACCCAACATTTATAATATACATACTTTTGCCGTTCTAAAAAAAATTATATATGAACCCTGTTTGTTGTATGTCATTTTGTGATGGGCAATGATATTTACACTATATCATAACTTTTGATATTTTTATTAACAACGTACATTGAACAATTGTTTAGTATACTAAACTATGAGGGAAAGGGTTCTCTAAAGTTATCCCAACTTGACTAGTCAAGTTGGGAAGATCTTGACCCTTGGATGAAAATCAAGGGTCAAGATTTAAAACTTATCTTTAAATCTTGACCCTTGATTTTTATCCAAGGGTTAAGATTATCCCAACTTGACTAGTAGTTGGGATAACTTTAGGAAATCCTTTCCCAAACTATGATATCTTGTGGTAGATTTATCAAAAATAATGATACGAATATTACTACCTTTCGTGATTAGGTGACAAGAATATATTCCAAAATAAAATCCTTATATGTGGTCAAAGATGTGTGATAAAATTCAGACGTTGGTCAGATTTTTGTGGACTTTTCTCATAAAGCAAAAGAGGAGGTGATTTTAATTCGTACTAGTTGGTTGCATGCAAAACGTGAGGACTTATTTGGGTTGTTGTATCATAACAAAAATAATTTAATAGGATTGATGAGAAAATTTTGATTTGATTCGTCTGAATTAAATTCCGCCTAGACGGGTGTCGACGAGTCGACGACACTCCCCAATTAAATATGGTGATCAAGATGAGACCATTTATGTCCTTTTATTATTTTTATTACCATGTGTTTATGAGGTGTACTTTGGGCATTTACGTCTTTGCATCTAGTCTTCTTGTATGATTTAACAAGAGAGGATGATTAATCCTCCTAAAAAAATAGCCTAAAAATCCTGCTAATCACAAGATTAAGCCACATGGAAAAATCAAGGGGGATGAAGAAAGATAATAAGTGGATTACACATGTCAAATGTTTATGGTATTAAGATTTTTATGCTATTTTTTAGATGATTGATCATTTCTCATTACAAAATTAGTTTTGTTTTTTTTTTTTGAACGGCCAACAAATCTCGTTTATTAATATATAATTAACTACCAAGTTGGTAGATTACAACGTCATACTCGGGATAGTCAGATCAAACAATTTAGACATTATGATTATTTTTGTCTATTGTGCAACATGATTTCTTTTTTTAATATTTGTGTTGAAATTTAGACACAGAGTGTTCATTGGTGACTTTGGGGTGTGAAATCTTCTTTTACTTATTTAATTATTAAAGTCAAAACTTAAATTAACACATAATCCTATTTATAATGTGTGACATGCCTAAGTAATTCAACAATTGTGATTATATAAAGTGTGCGGATTTGTACCCGGGTCTTTTTAAGTAAAGATGCACGGTCGTTACCAACAAAAGCTAATCTAATATCTTTAAAAATACCTAAATAAATCGAAAAAGAAATTTAGTATAAGAAATGAAGAAGAAAAAGACATATTGGGTTACCATATAGACAGAGCATCTACTGCAATTTTTGCGTTCTCCAAGTTTCCTGTCATCACTATCAATATTCTGTAGTACCAATTCTCCAAACTGCATTTTCATTCATATCCAAAAAAAACACAGCCATATAAAATTAAAATTAAAATTAAAATTAAAAAAGTATACACTTGATAATAATAGGAAGAAAATAAAGACAGAAAAGACATTAGACTCACATCTAAACAACAAAAAGCCAATCCAAAGACTAACATATGTCACTTTTAGAATACTTACTTTATATAGCGAAAAAACTTATATGAATTTAAAGTTTAAACTTATAATATAACTAAACTCATTATTAAATACAAACTGAAATAAAAAGAACAAAAAAATTACATATTAAAGGTTTTGGGCGTTCATTCCAAATATGAAAATAATTAAGTTAATTAACATATTAGTAGATGTTTTCTTATTAATAGCTAAATTAAGGAATTTTAAAAACTTTAGATATGTAAAAAGGAATATGTATATTTACCATAACATGACACCAGAAGCAGCCGAGAGTTTGACAAACGGCCAAAGTCCAGAAAAGGCTTCCATCGAGAATCCGGTCCAAGAATCCGGGCAACCACCGAAAACAGTATAAGCAAACAACCCGAACACGATCAACCACCACGAAAGATTCAATGTGACAACGGTCCCAACAAGTCCTAATTGAAACCGCGACACAACAAGCCAACTCATAATCGAATGTACAATCAACGCCCCTAAGGACACCCAAGCAATCACGTATGTTTTAAGTTGACTTTGAAGAAATCTTTGTAACGGGAATTGAAAACATAGGCTAAAATGAAGTGGTATTAAGCTCATTGCGACTACACCCGAAAGTTCTGATATGTCCGCGGGTTGTCCGAGTAGTTTTAGTACGGGTGAAGCGAATATGTATAAGGGTAATGTTAGTATGCAACATAGGAATAGTACGATCCATGAACGTTGTAAATATACGCCTAACATTCGATAGTTTTTTGCTCCATATGCTTGTCCACACAATGTTTCTAAAGCACTTGCCATCCCCAACTATATATATACATCAATCACATATCAATATATATACGCCACATGAATTAATGAAAGATCATATAGAAATCCATAACACATGGGGTGTAAAAAGTTACTTAAATTCAAAACTTTTATCCAATTAAATATAAAAATGGTATTATTATCTTTGATTAAAAGTAAAACTGTCTATATCTCATTTCTTATATCCTGTTTATATCAGGATTGTATAGATGGTTGTAGATAAAAACCGTATCAAAATTGTTTTAATAAATGAAAGAAGTTCAAATTGACTATATGAAATTGCTTATTTCATTTAGATACGAAATTGTATAACAAATTCTAAAACCATATTATAACTATTTTGGGAATAAAACGTTATAAGCTAGATAATCTGTCTTAATAAATCAATTTCAAACCCCTTGTATAAGTAACTTATTTAATTACTTACTCCGTATATTCTAGGTCATTTGAAAATGATTGTTGAAAAAAACTAGTTGGTATATGTTCATTTATATTCTAAGTGTATATATATATATATATATTGCGAGGACTTATAAGGATGCGTACCAAGAGGCCAAAGTCGAAGCCAACGATGACACTGGTGGCAATGGAGATGGCTGCAAGTTCAAGATCACCAAGATGGCCAGCAAAAGCTTGAGTGATGACAAACATGGAATACGAAGCGATTCGGCTGAAAATGGCAGGACCAACTATGTGCCATAGTTTCTTAGATTCTACTAAAAATCGCTTTTGAAGCGATTGATCAAGTTCATGATCTGTGGAAGATTTTGTGCCCAATCTTCCATTTGAAGATGTATGATTCAATAAGGGTACTAGTGTTGTTGGTTCCTCTTCAACTCGACCACCATTGGTGGCCATTTTTTAATTAGTCTAATTTTTGAAGTATCTTACTTTTTCTTACGTTTGGTGATTGTGAAGAGGAACAAAGATTTGGTTATATAGAGGAATTTTTATATTAGAGACGGACATGGGAACTTCTATTTGTATTTGTATTTCTATGTAGTCTTCTTCGTTTTGAGGATAAATATTATCGTTTGTCACTATTCATTTGTGGTATTTTTGTGATTATTATTTCTTTCTTTCTTCTTTCTTTTTCTTTATTTTATTCTAATGTTAATCGATTGGGTCTCGTTTTAAAGGCTAATATTATCGTTTGTCATTATTCATATATGGTATTTATATAATTACATTCATCTTTAGAGTTATTTTAATAATAAATAGATTGTTACGAAGCAGCCGCCGTCGTTTACCGTACGTCTATGTTTTACGTACTACAATAATGAGAAAAACACACTAAGGTGCATCAAAAGATTATTCACTCTTTAATAAATTCTCAAAACAATAACATAATTGATGTTGAATTCGAATACAAGAAAACAAACAAAGAAAAACAAGAGAATTCCAAATGAGAAAGTTGAGATGTGTCGCCGCTTTGGTGAGACGTCATGTAATAACTTATGAGTAGACGATGATAGTGGCTTGGGGATGATGTAAGCCGTTACGACCAACATTTTTGTCATCATGTAACAATATTATTAAATGTCAAGGTCCTTATGTTTTTAAGTTTGCATTTTTATATAATATTTATTATGTTTTGTATGGTTGCGCAAAAATGACCCTATCTTTACAACTATAAACTTATGTTAAACAAACAAAATATAATCTTTATATATAACTAAGAGGATATAAATCTTATATGACATATTAATCAAATGACAAATGAGATCTTTGCCTGGTTGTAATTTGTTAGGTCCAGATTTATTGGACTCGCTCTAGACTCGACTACTGGAGCTTTACTGAAGATCTGTCCAGAAATGATAACTACTGGACCTACTCCAGACTTGGAATCTGGAGTCCCTCTGAAGATTTGTTCAGAAATAATGGAAGACCAGTGAGCAAAATACTTGTATAGAAATCTGGAGTATTCCAGATTAGCTCACTGGACTTCACCCCAATCCAGATCTATTCTACTGAATATGTTCTCACTGAAGTCAAAGACTGAAGTTAGAATAAAGAAGACTGACAAATGGCGGAGTCCACTGGAAGTCTTACCAGATCTACGACTGGAGGATTGTCAGTGTTATAGACCTTACAAGTCTGAACACTGATATCGAGGAATTGACTTTTTGCCTTTACACACTTTCCAAAGAACATTCCACTTGTTCTTTACTAAAGTATATACGTGTGTAAAGGTGGTTGGTTAAAAGGATAATAAGTCATTTGATGTGACTTTATCCTTGTACCTTAACCAATGCATTTAATGATCTTGTCGGTTCATTAAATGCATGCAACCATATTTGTACGGCACAAATTCACTGGTGAATTTGTTTGCCTATAAATATAAAGTCATATTCTTCGTTAAAATTACTTTTAGCATTAAAGGTGAATTTGTCTAAATACTCTCGATCTTAAACATGGATACTTCACAACTTTAAGTATCTCGATCCAAAGAGTTTATTTGGCAAATATAGATCATTTGTAATTCATAGGTTGTTAGGATACTTACATATTTGTATTATCTTGATTCAAGTAATACTAGTCCATTCTAGTGCTTATTAGACTTGTTGTATTTTACACTTCTGGGTTAACCATCGAGTTTGGGACTTTACAATTGGTATCAGAGCTGTGTTTCTATACTCAAGCTGATGAAGACACAAACTGGTTATGGCATAAAAGGTTATCCCGTTTAAATTTCAAAAATATTAATAAGTTGTCTAGAAAACAACTTGCAGATGGGATACCTTCAGTTTCCTTCAAAAAGGAAAGACCATGTCCAGGATGTAAGATGGGTAAGCAGAAACGTACCAGTTTCAAGACCAGACAGAATTTCAGCATATCTGAACCACTTCATATGCTTCATATGGACCTCTTTGGTCCAGTGAATGTTCAGACTCGTGCTGGAAAAAGATACACCCTGGTGATCGTAGATGAATTCTCCAGATATTGTTGGGTGATCTTTCTCAGGTCTAAAAGTGAAGCTGCTGCTGAAATCATCAGTCTTATCAAGCAAATTGAGCTCAAGTACAGTCGAAAGGTGTGTCAGTTAAGAAGTGACAATGGAACAAAATTCCAGAATGCAACTCTGGAGTCATTCTGTACTGACACTGGCATCTCCCAGAATTTCTCATCAGCCCGCTCTCCAGAACAGAATGGAGTGGTGGAAAGGAAGAATCGAACGCTGATAGAAGCTGCCAGGAGTATGATTGCTGAATCTGGTCTGTCTACCAGTTTCTGGGCTGAAGCAATTGCTACTGCTTGCCACACCCAGAACTGGTCAGTATATGTGAAGCGACACAAAAAGACAACCTATGAAGTCTTAAGAAATAGAAAACCAAATATTGGTTATTTTCACGTTTTTGGATGTCCAGTTTACATCCTGAACGACTCCAGTCAGTTAGGCAAATTCGATGCCAAAGCTGATGAAGGGTATTTCTTAGGCTATTCAACCATTCGCAAGGCCTTCAGAGTCTACAACAAGAGACTGGAGAAGGTCCATGAGTCAATTCATGTCACATTCGATGAATCAAATGCTGCAATCAATAAAAAGCCAGCCCTTAATACTCCCCCAGTAACTCCAATTGTCTTCTGTGAATCTGATCCTATCAACTACAATAAAGATTCAGAAGACACAGTTTCCAGTCATCCTGATCTGGAACCTGTTCAGAAAAAGAAACTCTCCAGTAGTACTCCATTCTATCCTTCAATTATTTTCAAATTACCCTCTGAAATTAATATTGGATCAGATGTTCGTACTACTCCCCCAGTATCAGTTTCAGTTGAAAATATATCAGAAATGTCTTCATATGAAGAATTCCAAACTGAACCAGTACTTCAAGAAATGCCTTCAAATGAAGAATTTCATGATGCAAATCGTGATTTAAATGACTCAGATGAAGATGTTGAAGTAGTCTGGCAGGATCCTCATCCTGAATCTCAACTGAACACTTGCACTGATATTGTTGTCCGTAACAATCCTGGTCAGTACTCCAGATGGACAAAAGCTCATCCTATCGATCAGATCATAGGTGACTCCAGTAGAGGAGTTCAGACCAGAAGAGCCTCCAGTGATCAATGCTTATATGTCAGTTTCTTATCACTGAATGAACCAAAGAAGATTGACGAGGCTATGGAAGATCCAAGCTGGGTAACTGCTATGCAAGAAGAGCTTCACCAGTTTGAAAGGAACAAGGTTTGGTACCTGGTCCCTTTCCCAGTTGGAAAGAAAGAACCAATTGGAACCAGATGGGTCTTCAGGAACAAGGTAGATGAAGATGGCCACATAATCAGAAACAAGGCCAGACTGGTAGCACAAGGCTACTGCCAGTCAGATGTCGATTTTGATGAATCATTTGCTCAGTGGCTAGACTTGAAGCGATCAGAATATTTTTAGCATTCGCTGCTCATCATCAGTTCAAGGTCTACCAGATGGATGTAAAGAGTGCATTTTTGAATGGAAAACTTGAAGAAGAAGTTTATGTCAGACAACCACCAGGTTTCGTTGATGAAAAGCATCCACATTGGGTATATCGTCTGGACAAAGCGCTGTATGGCCTCAGACAAGCCCCACGTGCCTGGTATGATACTCTGACTAAACATTTATTAAAAAATGGTTTCAAAAGAGGTGCAATTGACAATACCTTATTTATTCTTCATGAAAAAGGTAATCTGTTAATGGTACAAATTTATGTTGATGATATTATTTTTGGCTCTACTGATGATAAAATGTGCAAGAAATTTTCGAAAATAATGTCTACTGAATATGAAATGAGTTTAATGGGTGAATTAACATTTTTTCTAGGACTCTGGATTCGTACAATGCTGGCAGGTTGGGCATACTTATTGATGTGTACAAAAAGATGAAGGATGACCCCAGAGTTCATCAATGTCTGGATGCATTAGATGATGTTCACATTCGCTCCAGGTACTCTGAAGAAGAACAAATGTATGATGCTGTAACTTATGGTGTCAGCGTACCTGAACTAATAAGACAAAGGACGGAGGAACTAGTGAACCTCCAGAAAAGAATAAGAAAGAATGCTGGTGCTCTGGAGATAGAGTACAGGAAGAAGATTAAAGGCTTGCCAAAACTCAATGCCAAACAGCTCAAAGCAATTAAAGATGCAGATCTGAGCACATTCATTCCTCTGGATACTTCACTCAAAATCAATCGTGAACAACTCCAGTCTGCCGTCGAACAGCAGAGAGTATCCAAGGAAACTGAACAGATGATCCAGATGGCTAAGCAGAAAGCCAAGTATGAAGATATGTTGAAATTCAGGGCTGATACCAGAAGGATCATAGGTGCTGAAATCAAATTAGCTGAACAACATGAAGGCATGACCAGGTTTAATATAAAGTTGACCAGAGAGGGTAACTTTACTGATGAAAGGAAGAATGCATCAGTCCAAGCTTTTGGATGGACTGAACTGAAGGAGATAGGATTAACTTTCAAAGGAAAAACTGATTTGACTCCTGATGTCAAGGCATTTATGAAGAGGATTGAAAAGGTTTGGATAAGAATACAACAGATGGAAGCTGTTCTGGGTATGAGACCACCAGTTTCTGTTCCATCCTCTCCATCACCAAAGAGAAAGACTTCTGAAGATGCTCCTGGACAGACGTCGAAAAGAGAATCATCTCAGAAGCGAGCAAAGAGTGATTCTACCAGATCAAGACTGAAGCATCTCAGTGTAAATTACTTCACTGAAGCTTCACTTCAGTTCAGATCGAGATAAATCTGAAGCATTCATTCTGAAGTCAAAGACTGAAGTATGAAGAAGAGAATCATCTCAGAAGCGAGCAAAGAGTGATTCTACCAGATCAAGACTGAAGCATCTCAGTGTAAATTGAAGTTTAGTGAAGACGTCCGTACAGAATTCTGAGATGTCTCAGAATTCCTTCACTGAAGCTTCACTTCAGTTCAGATCGAGATAAATCTGAAGCATTCATTCTGAAGTCAAAGACTGAAGTATGAAGAAGAGAATCATCTCAGAAGCGAGCAAAGAGTGATTCTACCAGATCAAGAGGAAGACTTTTACTTTACACCTTTATCCGGTTAATAGATTTATCTATTAACAAAAGGTACAAAGTATAGGCTTGGAACCTAGTACTGTAAGTCACATCAAGTGACTTATATACTCTTCCAAGTGCAGCATGTAAGGAATTATGGTTTAATTCCTTAAATGCTCACAACCACATTTGTACGATCTTGTCCACATCATCATGGACTTGGTCTATAAATACAAAGTCTTCTCACAACTTGCAAAGGGCTTGAAACTTTAGCATTGCAACTTGTGAGATATACTCTAAGTAAACTTACGAGTATTTCCAAGTTAATTAGATCACTTGTATTTCAGGATTGTTTAGATACTTACACTTGGTGTTTATCTTTGTTCCGCAACAATCCTTGTATTTGTTTATACATCAATAAATCAAATACATTGAAAAGAAAACAACGTGTCTCAATGCTACATACTTGATTATATTTATATATATCCTTATATAGTTTCTGCCATTTGTTCTTGCATTTTATATCTAGTCAATTGTTTCTTGTTATCCATATCTGGATCGTAAACTGAACTTGTCCATCAAGATCAGTTGTACTTGCCAGTCGGGTTTGTTATTCATCTATATTTTGGGACTCACAATTGGTATCAGAGCCTAAAGGTTGAATTTTATCAATTCATTAACCTTTGATCTGCATAGATGGCTGACTTTGAACAAGAACGACCTGACCCTAATAATGCTACCCCACCCCCTCTCATCAACAACAATATACCTTCACACAATGTACACGTACACTTTCCAAATAATCCTGTTCCCAAGTTTGATGGGAACAGTGAAAACTTTCAAACGTGGAAAGCGTGCATGCTTAAGTATATTGCTGGTGTTGAGAGACATCTACCAGATATCTTAAGAGAAGGACCCTTTGTCCCTATGAATGCTTCTACTGTTGTCAGAAATGCCGATGGGACTCCTAGGCTGTCACCTAAGGAGAAGGATCATTGGTCTGAGGAAGATCATAGACTTGTAGACCTGGACACTAAGCTACAAAATATGATTTTATACGCAGTTCCAGAAACCCTAATGCCCACTCTTGTTTTACTTGAAAATTCCAAATTAATGTGGGAGGAACTAATGACACAGTTTGAAGGCTCGAATGAGACAATTGTCACAAGAAAAGTTGCTTTAAACAAAAGATATGAGTCTTTCTTTGCTATCCCTGGGGAATCTTTAACTCAAACCTACATCAGATTTACAAATCTGGTAAACCAACTGAAAGCCCTGGGTGTAACCAAAGACAAAGAAATTTTGTTGGAAAAATTTTGTGACATTTTACCTTCTAAATGGGAAAATTTAATCTTGGTCTTGAGACAAGACAAAACCTTGCACAGTCATACTCTTGCTTCCCTTTATGGAGCCTTCAGATATACTGAAGAGAACAAAGCTGAAAGAGCCTTGGCTGAGCAGGATGCCAAGAATCATGTTTCTACCAGTTCTGGTACGGTTCAGTATTCTGAACCACATAGTACTGCTCTACTATCTTCTGAGAGTGATGTCTTTGACTCGATGAAGAAGATGGTGTCTGAAATGTTAAAAACTGGTATCTCTGCTAATGTCACTCATGATTGTGATGAGAATGACAATGATGATCTGGTTGCCATGCTGGCTAAAACGTTCAATCGTTTTAAGGCCAAATCAAATCGATCTGGCAAACCTTTTGCTTCCAGTGCTTCTATTGACAAGTCTAATCTTGAATGCTTTAAATGCGGCAAGAAAGGACATTTCATGAAGGAATGCAGATCTAGTCAACCTTCATCATCACAATCTGCTCCTAACCATTCTATTTTTCAGAAGTCTGATGACAGCTATAAGGCCAAATACAAGAAGTTGAAGGCACATATGGCTCTGTTGGCACAAGACAACTCAAGCAACAGTTGTATGATTGCCAAAACTGAAAAGTGGGAAGACTCTGATGAATCATCTGATGATGATGAGGAAGTTAGGGACATGTGTTTCATGGCACAAGAAGATCAAGGTCATTTGGTCAAATCCGATGTTGAATCTGGTCGCTGGGTGGATATAGTGATGAAAAAGGTCAGTAATTTTGGCTTTGAAGAAAATGAGGAACACAAACTGGACCTCTTGGTTCTGTTAGAGGCTGACATCTCATTTGTTGAGACAGTGCGTTCAGAAAGCTTAAAAATGTTTGAAAACAATACTTCTGAACTGAACGCCAGCCAGGCCAGACTAAAAGAACTGAAAGATGTTCATTTGGCCCTAAAAAGTTATCAGTCCATGGTTGCCACTTTAGAGTTGGAAAAAGAAGAGTTAAAAACCATCCTTGAAAAAGAACAGAAAATAATTAAATCTTGGATGAGTGCACCAAAACCAGATGCTGCAATAAAAAATACTTTTGCAAATCAAAAAACAGCATATGAATCTGGTGATCTTCATATGGCATCTATAATCACTGATTTAGATGCACTTCCAAAGGAAATGAAACCTGAAATTATTTTTCCTAAAGTTGGCAAACAGAAAACTGTGACTGATAGGGACCAGGAACAATCTGAGGGTAAATCTGAAACAGCTCAGACAACTGTTTCAGAAAAGAAGGCTAAATCCAAAAAGCCATCCCCTCAGACTTCATCTAAGGTTCCCAAGGACCAAAAGAAGAAGAAAAATTTCTCCCTCACTGAGCCTTCAACCTCAGATTCTGGTAAGGCTCAGGTGTCTAATGAAGAATCTATTTTGTTAAGGTTAGAAAGTTAATTTCAACTATTGGCTAGACAAGTGCAGAGTTGTAATGCACGTTTAAAAAATGTTGAAACCACACCTCTTCAACCTAAACAAAATGCAAAACCTTTTTCTAAGCAAATCAAGCAGAAATCTGAGAAGAAAAAGGTTGAAAAATCCATCAAACCAACTACTTTTGTGTCATCTGAGATAATGACTGAAATCCCATTTGACCCTTCTGTCCCTCATAAACCAAAGAAATCTGAGACTGCTAAGGGAGAGTCTAGTGAACCCATCCAAAGATGGGTTCCCAAAAAGAACTAATCTTTGATTGTGTGCAGGGAGACCGAAAGAAAAGAAGAACATATGGTTTCTGGACAGTGCTGCTGGCCGAACCATGACTGGTTATCAGACCCTGCTAGAGGAATATAGGGTGCAAGAGGGGCCCTCAATTGTTTTTGGAAATGATGGTAATGGAAAAAACTGAGGGATATGGTGTGGTGAATAATGGTCAAGTCAAATTCACACGTGTTGCATATGTGAATGGTTTGAAATATAACCTGATCAGTGTCAGTCAACTATGTGATGACGGCTTCAAGGTTCTATTTGATATTTCACAAGGCACCATATTCAACAGAGATGGAAAGGTGGTACTGATTGCACCAAGAAAGGGAAACATTTATGTCATTGATATGAATCCTTCTACCTCTGAACAATGTTTCTACTCAAAGGCAGATGAAGACACAAATTGGTTGTGGCACAAGAGACTATCCCATCTGAACTTCAAGAACATTAATAAGTTGTCAAGGAAACAACTTGTTGATGGGATACCCTCTATGTCTTTCAACAAAGACAAGCCATGTCCAGGTTATGAAATGGGCAAGCAGAAAAGAGCTTCATTCAAGACAAAGCAAAGCTTTAGTATTACTGAACCTCTTCATATGCTTCACATGGACCTTTTTGGACCAGTGAATGTTCAGACCAGAGCAGGAAAGAAATACACCTTGTTATAGTTGATGAATATTCAAGATACTGCTGGGTGATTTTCCTCAGGTCCAAAAGTGAAGCTGCTGCTGAAATCATTGCTCTCATCAAACAAATTGAGCTCAAATACAAGCGAAAAGTTTGTCAGCTCAGAAGTGACAATGGCACTGAATTCAGAAATGCCACTCTGGAGTCCTTCTGCACTGAAACTGGCATATCTCAGACTTCTCCTCAGCACACACACCAGAGCAGAATGGTGTTGTAGAAAGAAAGAAATCGTACGCTGATTGAAGCTGCTAGAAGTATGTTGAATGAATCTGGTCTTCCCAAGAATTTCTGGGCTGAAGCTGTTGCAACTGCATGCTACACTCAGAACAGATCTATCTACGTCAAAAGACACAAGAAGACTCCTATGAAGTACTCAGAAATAGAAAGCCTAATATTGGATACTTCCATGTATTTGGGTGTCCAGTATACATTCTGAATGATTCTAGTCAGCTTGGAAAATTTGACGCAAAAGCTGATGAAGGATACTTCCTAGGATATTCATCAAATCGAAAAGCCTTTAGAGTCTTTAACAAGAGACTTGAAAAGGTTGATGAGTCAATTCATGTTACCTTTGATGAATCCAATTCTGCAATCTTTAAAAATTCCATCCCTGTACCACCCTCAGAAAGTCCAATAAGTTTTGGTGATTCTGATCCTGTCTCTGAAACTGATCAGTCACCTGAACATGCTTCTGAACATCTCCGTTCAGAACCAACAATGAAAAAGCCTAGCAACATTCCATTTTATCCTCCAGTCAGTTTCAAACTGCCTTCTGAACTGACTATTGGATCAGATGTACATGCTGCTTCTCCTATGATATCAGGCTCCACTGAGCAACCCAATCTGAAGAATTTCATGATGCAAGTCATGATCTGCAGGAAGAAGAAGAAGCTGCAGATATATTTTCTGAAGCTCCTCCTGAAGTTACTCAGAGAAGTTCTTGCACTGATATCATTATTCATCCTGGTCAATACACTAAGTGGACTAAAGCACATCCTATCGAGCAAATCATTGGGAATTCCACTAGTGGGGTTCAGACCAGAAGAGCCACAAGCGATCAATGCTTAAACATCAGTTTCTTATCTCTTATTGAACCCAAGAAGATTGACGAGGTTATGAAAGACCCAAGCTGGGTTGAAGCCATGCAAGATGAGCTCAACCAGTTTAAAAGAAACGATGTATGGGAACTCGTTCCTTGTCCCAGTGACCTGAAGAAGGAACCAATTGGGACAAGATGGGTCTTCAGAAACAAGATGGATGAAGATGGTCATATCATCAGAAACAAAGCAGACTTGTTGCAAAGGGATATGCACAAGAAGAGGGAATAGATTTTGATGAAACTTTTGCACCAGTTGCTAGACTTGAAGCTATCAGAATATTCTTAGCTTTTGCAGCTCATCATCAATTTAAAGTCTATCAAATGGATGTCAAAAGTGCATTCCTGAATGGAAATCTAGAAGAAGTCGTTTATGTGTATCAACCACCAGGGTTCATCAATGAAGAAAAACCACATTGGGTGTACAGACTGAACAAAGCCTTATATGGTCTGAGGTAACATCCCAAAACTTAAACGTATATGTTGACTAACGTCGTTAGGTCAAATTCTAAGTCCGTGATATGTTTACGTGGAAATACGTGTTTATATGTTTATGTGCCCTATATGTAAGATTTAATTATCTTTAATGAGTGACAATAAAGTAGACTTAATGATGTGTAAAAGGCCTATGTAGTGTGCGAAAGTGCTTTAGTGTGTTATATGTATCCCCGATAGGTGTTTTTAAGCGAAATAAAGTCAATATGAAGTTCAGGGACCAAATTTGCCAATGTTGAAAAGTTAAAAACGGGATTATGACTAGGGTTGGCCTAATCCCTGATCAATTGCAGCCAAATTAATTTCATTAATCACATATACAAACCCTTTAATCTTCTTTTGATTTCTCAAGCAATTCTTCAAGGTTTTGATCAAACAAATCAAGGGTTTTTGTATTGAATCGGATCGGATATCATTTGTTATAGGTAATCTATGTTTTGATGTCTATATTACAGATTTAATGATGTTTTATAAAGGATCAAATCTGATTTTAATAAGGTTTTGAAGTAATTAGGGTTTCAAACGTGTTTAAGCAATTAACGATCCAAACGACATCAAACGAGTTTGTAATCGATCATTATGATCAAAATATGTTTATATGTGTCAAAAACATGTTTTGGGTGAAGCCCAAGTCGATTGATTTCTGGAAAATCGAAGAACAAGTCGTTTTGTAAATTCTGGACGAAGTTAGGGTTTTTCTGATGCTAAATTCGTTCTGGTTGTCCGAACGAACTTTAAGTTCGTTTTGGGTGTTTTAAGTTCGTTTTGGGCAAGTTAACTTCGTTTGGGAAGGATTAAATTCGTTTTTGAAGGTCCTAAGTTCGTTTGGCTTAAGTTCGTTTGATGGTCTAAATTCGTTTGAAGCTGATTTGAAGTTAAGTTGAAGTTTAAGTTCGTTTTGCCCTAATGAAGGCCTAAATTCGTTTTAAAGGGTCTAAGTTCGTTTTATCATTGCTCAAACGAAGATAAACTTCGTTCAAGGTCTTCTAAGTTCGTTTGGAAGCAACTAAGTTCGTTCAGTATGGCCTAAATTCGTTTCTGGAAGCTAAATTCGTTTGATTTTTTCAAATGGCCATATCTTTTGAACCGTAACTCCGTTTTTGACAAATAAGCTATCCCTAGAATCGTGAGAGAGTCTATTTTCTAATGGTAATGAGTTTAAAGGATGATTTTGAGGTCAAGTTTCCTGAAAGTTGAATTAGTGAGTGAAGGTCGAGTTTCGACGGATTCTATGAGTCCTAAAGTCGTACGAAAGTCCATTTAATGTCCCTAATGACTTATACTTCATATTTTAATGTACGATAGGTGTCAGGGGGATTACTATTAAGCACTTGTAGCCTTTGTTTGCGCGCACATACTACTACGAGGTAAGATACACTACTTTTGTCACGCTGAGGGTGCAACAAAAATGGTTTCATAAACTATAACCTCCAAAACGGTAATGTATAACCTAAAATGTGGTTGGGTTGATATGGGAGGTACTCGGGGAATATTGATGACGATGCCTATGATGCTTCCCCGTAGTTATGTTTATGATATGATATGATGAACGGTGGTTTATGATATGATATGCTTATGATATGATATGATGACGGTGGTTAATGATATGTTTACGATATGATATGTAATGATTACGGTGGTTAATGATATGTTGTAATGTTGTTATGTGCATGTATATGTGGCTTGTTCATCTAGAACACTAGACCTTTTTAGGTTGCCATGACACGTGCACGTTTTAAGGGCCCCAACGTGAAAAGATGATAGTATGGATTAGTTTAGGTTAAAGGTGGAAATCTAAACTAAATACGATAAATGCTCGAGCTAATTAGATGTTAAGTGTTATGCATAACCTGTGCCTTACGGTGGTAATAGGTACACAGTGCCTTACGGTGGTAATAGGTACATAGTGCCTTACGGTGGTGATAGGTACATCGTGCCTTACGGTGGTAATAGGTACGTATAAATGGTGCCTGACGGTGGTAATAGGTACGGCATACCTGACGGTGGTTATAGGTATGTAAAATGAGATGACATAGTCACAACTTAATGAAATGAGATGAAACGGTGGTAACGGTAACTTCGGTTACAACTTAACGGTGACCTAGTCACAATTTAATGAGATGAGATGAGATGACGAAATTGATTAGGCACGCTTAGGGTCATGAACTCTATGCTTATATGTGATGTGGATATGTGATGTGGATATGTTTATACGGTGGTATGAATGCCTAATTAAAATGACGTAATGTTTAAAGTGACGATTTAAATGGATGAAATGTTTTGCTTAAACCTGGTGTTATCTTACTTAGCTTTATAGCTAACACTTGTTTCTTTTAAATGTGTTGACACCCCTCAGGTTAGGCAGTAAGATGACGTGTGAAGCTGTGGCGAGAGATGGGTAGATGATCAAGCTGGCTTTAGTTTACCCAATAGCTTCGCATAGACCTTATGTTATTGTTTTCCTTATGGAACTTATGTAAAGACTATGTTATGATTGCTTTATGTTGGGCAATCTTATGGATTTCTTTTATTACTGATTTGATGCTATTAGTAACACCACTTATGTTTCTCAACTGTTTTCCTTAGTTGAGTATTTTCCTAAATCGTTTCCGCATGATTTAACGCCGTTAGGCAAAATTTTTGGAAATCCATATTTTTACGAAACTGGTGTTACAAGTTGGTATCAGAGAAGTAGTTTAAGTGAACCAAGGCCTATTGACCATAGGATTTGGACTTAAACTTAAGATGCGCATGCTAGGTATTTGTAGGATGCCTTAGCTTTAACGTAAGATGATATAGGATGGGTTGGGATGAGTGCGAGTATGATAAGGCTTACGAGATGTTTATGTTACGATGTTATGATTTAGCCTTATCCTAGCGAACTTTTGTTTTATTTCGCGCTTATCGACTTCACCATTTTATTGAAGGAAAATGGTTAACACTCGCAACCGCAACATCCAACGTGACGGAGCAACTGCCAGCGTTACTCCACCTGTCCATCCAGGTGCAGTTGCTACTATGCTGCTGCTACTGCTGCTGCAGCTAACGTGAATAGAAATCAAGGGAATCCTCAGCAGGTCAATCGACAAGGCTCGTTAGGCCCTATGCCTCCACCTCCTGGTAATCAACCCATAGTTAACGAAGCAGTGGTGGAGCAAATCCCTAATGCAGCTGAACTGTACAATCTTGTGCTGACTCTCCAAGCCCAGTTAGCACAGACTCAAGAACAACTGAACAACGCTCTTGCTGAGAATGCTGAAGGAACTGATGGCAACTACTCAGTGCCATCTCACACATTGAGCCACCAGTGGATAATGTTGTCGTTCCCCCTGTTAATGTTGATGTGGCTCCTCCTAATGTAGTTCAAGCTCCTCGATTTAAGTTCGAAAGTTTCCAGAAGTGTGGGGCTCAGAAATTCAATGGAACACTTAACGCAGTAGGCTGTATGGAATGGCTTGATGATACTGAGATGGTCTTTGAAGCTTGTGACTGTCCAGAGGATAAAAAGGTGTTGTGTGCGAGTAGAATGTTGAAAGAAGGTGCTCGAGACTGGTGGAAGAGCATTACTATTTCAATGACTCCGGCGATGGTAACTGCTATTACGTGGGCTGACTTTAAGCAGAAATTCATTGAGGAGTATATCGGGACTCATGAACAGCGCAAAATGGAAAAAGAGTTCCGTGCTTTGACAGCTGAAGTTGGCAAAATTAATGAATATGCTCGTTCCTTTATGGAGAAGATGAAATTTGTGGGTCATCTATTCAGAACCGATGCAGATCAAGTCGCCTGCTATGTCGATGGTTTACCTCCAAGTTATCGAGGTATTTGTAGGCAGCATAAGACTCTAACGGAGGCAATCAAAGAATCCAAAAAGCTTGATGATGATTTTGCTGCGGATAAGAAAGTTGAAAAGAAGAGAATGAGATGAAGTCTGGCAATAAACGGAGGTTTGGTGGGTCGAATCGTTTTGGTAAGAAATTTAAGGGATCTTCATCGTCCTCTGACAAGGGAAGGGCAGACAGGGATGGAAAATGGTGCCCTGGCTGCAAATCTATCCATTCTGGTCAGTGTTCTACAAGACCCGCAGGTGCAATAAGTGTGGAACTCAGGGTCATACCATTGACCAATGCACTGACAAGGCAAGATGCTATAAATGTGGAGACACCAAGCACCGTATTGCAGACTGCCCGCAGATGAAGAAAGATGAGGGAAAGAAGGCAGAAGCTTCCAAAGCCAAAGCCCGTGCTTTTCAGATGACGGCGGAGGAGGCAAAAGACGATGATCAGGTAGTTACTGCTATCCTTATTGTTAACTCCAAACCTGCTAATGTGTTATTTGATTCTGGTGCGAACAAATCTTTTGTGTCTACTCTGTTTGCTCCTAAGTTAGACATGACTACTAGTTCTTTACGGTGCCCTATAGAAGTAGAGGTGGCTAATGGTGCAACGTCTATTATTCGGGAAGGTTATTCTGATTGTCCAATAGAAATAGAGGGTCGTTCATTTACTGCTAACCTGTTACCCGCTACCATTCCTAGTTTCGATGTTGTACTTGGTATGGACTGGATGTCTAAGAATGATGCTGTCGTTCTATGTTCGAAAAAGATAGTCCGTATCGCTACTCCCGACGGTAAAGGTGTCTGTGTTTATGGTGACAAAAAGCCGGGAAATGTTAAGGTGATCTCGATGATGAAAGCGCTTCGTTGTATACGGCAAACTAAGTCACATTTTCTAGCTTATGTAATTGATTCTCGTATCGCGAAGCCTACAGTTCTGATGTCGAAGTTGTTTCCGAGTTTCCTGATGTTTTCCCTGAAGATCTTCCAGGTCTTCCTCCTGATCGTGAGGTTGAGTTTTCTATCGACCTTATTCCTGGTGCTACTCCTGTAGCCAAAGCTCCGTATCGATTAGCTCCGACGGAGATGAAGGAGCTGATGACTCAAATTCAGGAACTATTAGATAAAGGTTTTATTCGTCCGAGTTCCTCTCCTTGGGGTGCTCCTATCCTTTTCGTAAAGAAGAAAGACGGATCCATGCGTATGTGTATCGATTATCGCGAGCTGAATAAAAGAACGGTGAAGAATAAGTATCCACTCCCTCGCATTGATGATTTGTTCGATCAACTTCAAGGTGCTTCCTATTTCTCAAAGATTGATTTACGGTCTGGCTATCATCAATTGAAGGTCGAAGAAGAAAGTGTAGCCAAAACAGCGTTCCGAACTCGTTATGGTCATTATGAGTTCCTTGTCATGCCATTCGGTTTGACAAATGCTCCAGCGAAGTTTATGGATTTGATGAACCGTGTCTGTCGTCCGTTTTTGGATCATTTCGTTATTGTTTTTATCGACGACATTCTTGTGTATTCAAAGTCGGAAGAGGAACATAGAGAGCATTTGAGAGCTGTCCTTCAAGTCCTCAGAGAGAAAAAGCTATATGCTAAATTCTCCAAGTGCGAGTTCTGGCTAAAGGAAGTTCTTTTCCTCGGCCATGTCGTCTCCTCTGATGGTATAAAAGTAGATCCTTCGAAGATGGAAGCGGTGTCGAAGTGGGAGCAGCCCAAGTCTCCTACTGAAATTAAAAGTTTTCTCGGTTTGGCTGGCTATTATCGACGTTTTATTCAAGATTTCTCGCGCATTGCCAAGCCAATGACTGAATTAACGAAGAAAGGTGTGAAGTTTGTGTGGACCGATGCGCAGGAGAAAGCCTTCACGACGTTGAAAAAGAAGTTATGTGAAGCTCCAGTCTTAGCTTTACCCGAAGGAACCGATGATTTAGTTGTCTATAGTGACGCATCCATCACGGGGTTAGGGTGTGTACTAATGCAACGAGACAAAGTTATCGCTTACGCCTCTCGACAGCTGAAGCCTCATGAGCGGAACTATCCTACTCATGACCTTGAGCTGGCTGCGGTTGTTTTTGCTCTGAAGTTGTGGCGACATTATCTGTATGGTACAAAGTGTACCCTTATACGGATCATAAGAGCTTACAGTACGTGTTTACTCAGAAGGACATGAATGTTAGACAACGGCGGTGGATGGAGTTATTAAAGGATTACGATTGTGGAATTAAATATCACCCAGGCAAAGCTAATGTGGTTGCTGATGCCTTAAGCCGCAAAGGATATGCGAAAAAGTAGATTATGTGCGATGATTACAAAGATTGAGTCGAATTTACTGGAACCTATTCGATTAGCTCAAATCGAAGCGTTAAAGGATGTTAATATGAAAGCGGAGTCTATTGGGAAAAAGAAGAAGAACAGACTCCAAATGGAAGAAAATAGTCGTGGCCTTCGAACTTACAAGGTAGAATATGGGTTCCTCTCTATGGAGGCAATCGTGAGTTAGTAATGGATGAAGCTCACAAAACTAAGTATTCTGTACCCCCTGGTGCCACAAAGATGCATGCAGATTTGAAGCCTATTTATTGGTGGCCCAGTATTAAGAACGATGTGATGATGTATGTGCAGAAATGTTTGACGTGTGCTAAGGTGAAAGCTGAACATCAAAAGCCTTACGGGAAGTTTCAGCAACTTGAGATCCCTAAGTGGAAATGGGATCACATTACGATGGATTTTGTGACCAAACTTCCGAGGACGCCTCGTGGTCACGATATGATATGGGTTATTGTCGATCGATTAACGAAGAGTGCTCACTTTCTCCCAGTTCGTGAGACTGCTCCTATGGAGAACTTCGCTACGTTGTATATTGATGAAGTGGTTTCTAAACATGGTGTTCTGATATCGATTGTGTCAGATCGTGATGCTCGATTCGTTTCCAACTTTTGGAAGAGTTTTCAACGGGAAGTTGGTACGCAAGTTCGTCTGAGCACAGCCTACCATCCGCAAACCGATGGGCAAAGTGAAAGGACTATCCAAACGCTTGAAGATATGCTCAGAGCTTGTGTAATGGATTATGGTGGTTCGTGGGATAAACACCTACCTCTATTGAGTTTGCGTATAACAATAGTTATCATGCGAGCATTGGAATGCCACCTTATGAGATGTTATATGGTAGGAAGTGTCGAACTCCTAGTTGTTGGTTGGAGCCCGGGGAAAAGCAATTTGCTGGACCCGAATTAGTACAAATTACGGCCGATAAAGTTAACGTAGCAAAGAAAGCCTTACGTGTTGCTCGTGAAAGGCAAAAGTCATATGCTGATAAGAAAAGGAGGCCGTTCGATTTTAAAGAAGGCAAAATGGTTTTACTCAAGGTGTCGCCTTGGAAAGGTGTATTACGGTTTGGAAAACGTGGAAAGTTAAGCCCCAGATTCATTGGACCTTTTAAGATCATTAAGAAGGTTAATGAACAGGCATTTAAGCTGGACTTACCTCCAGAACTTAATGGAATTCACAATACATTTCATGTGTGTTACCTACGTAAGTGCTATGCGAATGAAACGGATGTCATTCCACTCGAGGACGTAAGTATTAATCCCAACAAGCAGATTGTCGATGAACCTGTTGCTATATTGGGAAGAAACAAAAGAAGCTACGACGAAAGACTATCGATCTAGTTCTCATAAAGTGGAAACACAATCACGGCGAAAGTATGACTTGGGAGACCGAGTCCGTAATGCGGGAGACCTATCCCCACCTTTTTGATGATTGAAGTGATTCCGGGGACGGAATCCTCTTAAGGGGGAGGTAATTGTAACATCCCAAAAACTTAAACGTATATGTTGACTAACGTCGTTAGGTCAAATTCTAAGTCCGTGATATGTTTACGTGGAAATACGTGTTTATATGTTTATGTGCCCTATATGTAAGATTTAATTATCTTTAATGAGTGACAATAAAGTAGACTTAATGATGTGTAAAAGGCCTATGTAGTGTGCGAAAGTGCTTTAGTGTGTTATATGTATCCCCGATAGGTGTTTTTAAGCGAAATAAAGTCAATATGAAGTTCAGGGACCAAATTTGCCAATGTTGAAAAGTTAAAAACGGGATTATGACTAGGGTTGGCCTAATCCCTGATCAATTGCAGCCAAATTAATTTCATTAATCACATATACAAACCCTTTAATCTTCTTTTGATTTCTCAAGCAATTCTTCAAGGTTTTGATCAAACAAATCAAGGATTTTTGTATTGAATCGGATCGGATATCATTTGTTACAGGTAATCTATGTTTTGATGTCTATATTACAGATTTAATGATGTTTTATAAAGGATCAAATCTGATTTTAATAAGGTTTTGAAGTAATTAGGGTTTCAAACGTGTTTAAGTAAATTAACGATCCAAACGACATCAAACGAGTTTGTAATCGATCATTATGATCAAAATATGTTTATATGTGTCAAAAACATGTTTTGGGTGAAGCCCAAGTCGATTGATTTCTGGAAAAATCGAAGAACAAGTCGTTTTGTAAATTCTGGACGAAGTTAGGGTTTTTCTGATGCTAAATTCGTTTCTGGTTGTCCGAACGAACTTTAAGTTCGTTTTGGGTGTTTTAAGTTCGTTTTGGGCAAGTTAACTTCGTTTGGGAAGGATTAAATTCGTTTTTGAAGGTCCTAAGTTCGTTTGGCTTAAGTTCGTTTGATGGTCTAAATTCGTTTGAAGCTGATTTGAAGTTAAGTTGAAGTTTAAGTTCGTTTTGCCCTAATGAAGGCCTAAATTCGTTTTAAAGGGTCTAAGTTCGTTTTATCATTGCTCAAACGAAGATAAACTTCGTTCAAGGTCTTCTAAGTTCGTTTGGAAGCAACTAAGTTCGTTCAGTATGGCCTAAATTCGTTTCTGGAAGCTAAATTCGTTTGATTTTTCAAATGGCCATATCTTTTGAACCGTAACTCCGTTTTTGACAAATAAGCTATCCCTAGAATCGTGAGAGTGTCTATTTTCTAATGGTAATGAGTTTAAAGGATGATTTTGAGGTCAAGTTTCCTGAAGGTTGAATTAGTGAGTGAAGGTCGAGTTTCGACGGATTCTATGAGTCCTAAAGTCGTACGAAAGTCCATTTAATGTCCCTAATGACTTATACTTCATATTTTAATGTACGATAGGTGTCGGGGGATTACTATTAAGCACTTGTAGCCTTTGTTTGCGCGCACATACTACTACGAGGTAAGATACACTACTTTTGTCACGCTGAGGGTGCAACATAAATGGTTTCATAAACTATAACCTCCAAAACGGTAATGTATAACCTATGATGTGGTTGGGTTGATATGGGAGGTACTCGGGGAATAATGATGACGATGCCTATGATGCTTCCCCGTAGTTATGTTTATGATATGATATGATGAACGGTGGTTTATGATATGATATGCTTATGATATGATATGATGACGGTGGTTAATGATATGTTTACGATATGATATGTAATGATTACGGTGGTTAATGATATGTTGTAATGTTGTTATGTGCATGTATATGTGGCTTGTTCATCTAGAACACTAGATCTTTTTAGGTTGCCATGACACGTGCACGTTTTAAGGGCCCTAACGTGAAAAGATGATAGTATGGATTAGTTTAGGTTAAAGGTGGAAATCTAAACTAAATACTATAAATGCTCGAGCTAATTAGATGTAAAGTGTTATGCATAACCTGTGCCTTACGGTGGTAATAGGTACATCGTGCCTTACGGTGGTAATAGGTACATAGTGCCTTACGGTGGTAATAGGTACATAGTGCCTTACGGTGGTGATAGGTACATCGTGCCTTACGGTGGTAATGGGTACGTATAAATGGTGCCTGACGGTGGTAATAGGTACGTCATGCCTGACGGTGGTTATAGGTATGTAAAATGAGATGACATAGTCACAACTTAATGAAATGAGATGAAACGGTGGTAACGGTAACTTCGGTTACAACTTAACGGTGACCTAGTCACAACTTAATGAGATGAGATGAGATGACGAAATTGATTAGGCACGCTTAGGGTCATGAACTCTATGCTTATATGTGATGTGGATATGTGATGTGGATATGTTTATACGGTGGTATGAATGCCTAATTAAAATGACGTAATGTTTTAAAGTGACGATTTAAATGGATGAAATGTTTGCTTAAACCTGGTGTTATCTTACTTAGCTTTATAGCTAACACTTGTTTCTTTTAATGTGTTGACACCCCTCAGGTTAGGCATTGAGACGACGTGTGAAGCTTTGGCGAGAGATGGGTAGATGATCAAGCTGGCTTTAGTTTACCCAATAGCTTCGCATAGACTTTATATTATTGATTTCCTTTATGGAACTTATGTAATGACTAAGTTGTGATTGCTTTATGTTGGGCAATCTTATGGATTTCTTTTATTACTGATTTGATGCTATTAGTAACACCACTTATGTTTTCTCAACTGTTTTCCCTTAGTTGAGTATTTTCCTAAATCGTTTCCGCATGATTTAACGCCGTTAGGCGAAAATTTTTGGAAATCCATATTTTTACGAAACGGGTGTTACACTGAGACAAGCACCCAGAGCCTGGTATGATACTCTTACTAAACATCTTCTTAAAAATGGTTTTAAACGTGGTGCAATCGATAACACTTTGTTCATATTGCATGATAAAAGTGATATCCTTTTAGTACAAATTTATGTTGATGATATTGTGTTTGGTTCTACAAATGAGAAGATGTATGAAAATTTTTCTAAAATCATGTCTTCTGAGTATGAAATGAGTATGATGGGTGAACTGACATATTTTCTGGGACTTCAAGTAAAACAAACTGAAGATGGTATTTCCATAAACCAAGAAAAATATGTCAGAGATTTACTAAAGAAATATCAATTTGATTCAGTCTCATCAAAAGATACTCCTATTTCTGCTCCATTAACTTTGGATTCTGATCCACATGGAAAACCAGTGGACCATACAAAATATCGTGGTATGGTTGGTTCACTGATGTATTTAACTGCAAGTAGACCAGACATAATGTTTGCAACATGCCTTTGTGCTAGATTTCAGTATGATCCCAGAGAAGCACATGCAAATGCTGTTAAAAGGATCTTCAGATACCTTAAGGGTGTCCCCAGATTGGGTCTTTGGTATCCCAAAGGCTCTAGTCTAGATCTAATGGGTTATTCAGATTCTGATCATGCAGGTTGCAAGATAGACAGGAAAAGTACCACTGGAGGGTGTCATTTCCTTGGTGGCAAATTAGTAAGCTGGACTAGTAAGAAGCAGACTGCAGTATCACTATCCACTGCAGAAGCTGAGTACATTTCTGCAGCAAGTTGTTGTGCTCAGATTCTATGGATGAAAAACCAACTGACTGATTATGGTGTTACTTACTCAAAGACTCCAATCTTTTGTGATAACACTAGTGCCATTGCCATATCTCACAATCCTGTGATGCACTCGAAAACCAAGCACATCGACCTCAGGTATCATTTCATTCGTGATCATATTCTGAAAGGAGATATTGAATTGCACTTTATTCCCCCTGATAAGCAACTCGCTGATGTTTTACAAAACCTTTAGATGTCAAAACCTTTAAACATCTAGTCAGTGAGTTGGGTATGAAATCCTTAGACTGGTAATCTTGTTATGAACGCCTCAGTGACACTGATCTGGTTCACCAGTCTGAGCGATCCATGTAATTTTTGCTCGCCTAGCTATCGAACGCCTTTGTGATACTATCTTGGCACTTATTAATTCATGGATCATCACTTCAGGGGGAATGTTAAATATTTTTCAAACATTAAAATAAACCTTCATTTTTTTAAGGAGGAACTTTTTGCTCAGAAAAATGTATTTAACTGAAGCACTTCAGAAAATCAAAAATATTTCAGTTGAATTTTATTGACTGAGATGGTTCAGATCTCTTTGGAACTGACCATGCTCAGAAATTGTTTAGTCATCACTGAAATACAACAACCTTTCAAGATATTTTCTTTTTGATACTTGGTCAATTGTGTGTACACGTGACCTACTGCATACTATGTTTTTAACTTACGTTGGTCATGCTTATGTGTCACACAAGGTGCGCCGTAAAGGAAAAGAAATGAGTACTTTTTCTGAAAAATGTTGCAAGGTGGGGTCACTCAAACGGCTTTGCATTTAATGCTGATTTGACCCCAGAAATCATTTTAGGATCTCAAACCCAATCAAAACCATTTTCGAATATAAAATATTTTATGAGTCTTGGGCTTTGAAATTCAAAAATTATTTTTAATTGTTTTTAGTTGGAAAATCTCGTTGTATTCCGTCTTAAATTCACAATTCCTTCTCATTCTTTCATTTACTTCGTTTTTCATTTACTTCCCAATCATCAATCTCTCTCATATTTACTCTCAAAATTCCTTAACTCTTCATATTCCTTTCACTTTCATTTTTCAAATCTTAAAATGTCTAAATCATCATCTTCTTCTTCACACAAATCACTCATAAATTTTGAATATACTCCATCGAGTGATGTGAAAACATCTGCCACATGCCAAAGAATTTCACAGCATCTCAAATCCGATTCAATATGAGCAACTTTTTGGCTCAATTGAATATACATACCACATCCTTAATGGGAAAAATCAACAAATTTTGGGAGCAATCCCCTTTCATTATGCGTTGACCGCAAATCCTCAAGCATTGTATCATCGATACTTGCTTGAATTCTGGTACACTGCTGTGGTGCATAAAGATGAACAATCCATCTTCTTCACTCTAAATGAGGGCACCAAGAAGTGTGTCATCACTCTTGAGGGGTTCAGAAATTCCCTTCATCTGAACTACCTCGAACCTCCCCAGGTTTTTGCTAAGAGACTCAAAGGAGTCAATTTCAGGGAGGTTCTAGTCGCCACTGGTCATGGTGATATGGAGGATGCTGATGGTAATTTGAAGACCTCTAGACACATTTTCATGTCTGGTTTTGGCAATTGCTGGAGGTTCTTCTGGACCCAGATTGTGGAGAGTCTTGGTGGCAACCATGGAGGGTTGGACCAACTTTCATTACCCCAAGTTGAGATGGGGTATTACATTTGGAATGGGATGCAAGCAGATTTCGCTGAGATTCTCTTCGCTCAGTTGATTACAAAGTTAAAAGGAAAGAGAAGTCTGCATATTGCTTTCCCAAGGTAAGCTTGTGTTTTATGGACTTTGGGGGGGGGGTGGGGGGGGGGGGGGGGGGGGGGGGTGGGGGGGGGGGGGGGGGGGGGGGGGGGGGGGGGGGGGGGGGGGGGGGGGGGGGGGGGGGGGGGGGGGGGGGTGGGGGGGGGGTGGGGGGGGGGGGGGGGGGGGGGGGGGGGGGGGGGGGGGGGTGGGGGGGGGGGGGGGGGGGGGGCCGCGCTGGGGGTTGGGCGTTTGTTTGGGGGGGTGTGGGTCGGGGTGGCGCCGTGTGAACAAAGTGAAACCCCTTTTCTACTCCGTTTTTTTCCCCCCCCCCCCCCCCCCCCCCAAGTTGTTGTGCTCAGATTCTATGGATGAAAAACCAGCTGACTGATTATGGTGTTACTTACACAAAGACTCCAATCTTTTGTGATAACACTAGTGCCATTGCCATATCTCACAATACTGTGATGCACTCGAAAACCAAGCACATCGACCTCAGGTATCATTTCATTCGTGATCATATTCTGAAAGGAGATATTGAATTGCACTTTATTCCCACTGATAAGCAACTCGCTGATGTTTTTACAAAACCTTTAGATGTCAAAACCTTTAAACATCTAGTCAGTGCGTTGGGTATGTTAAATCCTTAGACTGGTAATCTTGTTATGAACGCCTCAGTGACACTGATCTGGTTTACCAGTCTGAGCGATCCATGTAATTTTTGCTCGCCTAGCTATCGAACGCCTTTGTGATACTATCTTGGCACTTATTAATTCATGGATCATCACTTTAGGGGGAATGTTAAATATTTTTCAAACATTAAAATAAACCTTCATTTTTTTAAGGAGGAACTTTTTGCTCAGAAAAATGTATTTAACTGAAGCACTTCAGAAAATCAAAATATTTCAGTTGAATTTAATGACTGAGATGGTTCAGATCTCTTTGGAACTGACCATGCTCAGAACTTGTTTTGTCATCACTGAAATACAACAACCTTTCAAGATATTTTCTTTTTGATACTTGGTCAATTGTGTGTACACGTGACCTACTGCATACTATGTTTTTAACTTACGTTGGTCATGCTTATGTGTCACACAAGGTGCGCCGTAAAAGGAAAAGAAATGAGTACTTTTTCTGAAAAAGTGTTGCAAGGTGGGGTCACTCAAACGGCTTTGCATTTAATGCTGATTTGACCCCAGAAATCATTTTAGGATCTCAAACCCAATCAAAATCATTTTCGAATATAAAATATTTTATGAGTCTTGGGTTTTGAAATTCAAAAATTATTTTTTTAATTGTTTTTAGTTGGAAATCACTTTGTATTCCATCTTAAATTCACAATTCCTTCTCATTCTTTCATTTACTTCGTTTTTCATTTACTTTCCAATCATCAATCTCTCTCATATTTACTCTCAAAAATTCCTTCATTCTTCATATTCCTTTCACTTTCATTTTTCAAATCTTAAAATGTCTAAATCATCATCTTCTTCTTCACACAAATCACTCATAAATTTTGAATATACTCCATCGAGTGATGTGAAACATCTGCCACATGGCCAAAGAACTTCACACCTTCTCAAATCCGATTCAACATGAGCAACTTTTTGGCTCAATTGAATGTGAAGTCCGAAACCTTAATGGGAAAAATCAACAATTTTTGGGAGCAGTCCCCTTTCCATTATGCGTTGACCGCAAATCCTCAAGCATTGTATCATCGATACTTGCTTGAATTCTGGTACACTGCTGTGGTGAAATAAAGATGAACAATCCATCTCCTTTACTCTCAATGAAGGCACCAAGAAATGTGTCATCACTCTTGAGGGGTTCAGAAATTCCCTTCATCTGAACTACCTCGAACCTTCCCAGGTATTTGCTAAACGACTCAAAGGAGTCAATTTCAGGGAGGTTCTAGTCGCCACTGGTCATGGTGATATGGAGGATGCTGATGGTAATTTGAAGACCTCTAGACACATTTTCATGTCTGGTTTTGGCATTTGCTGGAGGTTCTTCTGGACCCAGATTGTGGAGAGTCTTGGTGGCAACCATGGAGGGTTGGACCAACTTTCATTACCCCAAGTTGAGATGGGGTATTACATTTGGAATGGGATGCAAGCAGATTTCGCTGAGATTCTCTTCGCTCAGTTGATTACAAAGTTAAAAGGAAAGAGAAGTCTGCATATTGCTTTCCCAAGGTTTTTAAGCTTGTGTTTTATGGACATCCTTGGAGAAGCTTATAATCAAGCTGGACCTGAAGCTTCTGTACCTGAATATGGCAGAGATTTCTCAAAGGCAACCATTACTGAAGATGAGCCTGAACTCTCCTCTGCTATGCTTCAGGTATTTACTAAAACTGTTTCAGCCACACTAGCTGGTCCAGAAAGGTCACTAAGTGGGCCACAAAAGAATGTGGGACCCGTTAGTGTACCTACTTTTGTACAAATCGTTGAATCTGGTGACGATGTTGAACCAGAATCTGGTGAGGGTACTAGTGACCCAAACCAGGGCATATCTGACCAGATCGCATAAGTGAATGCTTTCTGGGATGACGATGAGCTACCTCAGGAGAATCTTGATTCTCTTGCTGACTTTGAGTTTGACGAGGAACTATTGGAGGCGAATCTATCTGATTCTGAGCCAGCCCCCATCCTCGCAAACGCCCCTCCTCCTCCCCCAGAAATCCAACCAGAAAATGAGCCTTATGTTCCACCACCACCATCTCACCAAAATCCTATCTTTCCACCAGGTACCACTCCCGCATATGTAACCGACCCTTCTTTCACTCCATCACTTCAATTTCTACACCCCCAAATTCACAACATACCACCACCAATCAACTATGATGCCCCTTCAGAGAAGGACTTGGATTCTGAGACAGAATCTGAGAGTCCAACTGACATTCAAATGAACAAGGTACTTAAAGGGCTTGAAGTTTACCATTTGTGGCTCCTGCTTCTACACAACCCCCACCTCCTTTGAATATAGAAGCACAGTTAGAGAAAACACAAACCGAAGTCCAAGGCCTTATTTTTAGGGGGAGGACTTAACCAAATCTCTAACTGCCAACACTAGTTCCTTGGCTGATATGAAAGGTGCTCAGATGTTCCTTGGAACTTAGTTGACCAAAGTTGCTGGTAATGAAGGACTAGTGGTTGGGAAGCTAAATGAGCTGGTGATGACTTGCAACAAAGTGAGCTCTGCAATCAGAGAAGCCTTCAGGTTGACAAAGAGAGATGTGCAAGCTTCGGTGGTTGCGAACTTGACATCTAGTGTTGAGTTGTTGAAGCAAGAGTTTATGGTAGTTGGAAATGAAGTTCGTGAGCTGGTTCAGAAGCCAAGTGTTAATGAGAAAGAACTTGGGGCTTCTATCAGTACTGGTATTGTGGAAGATCTGAAGTCTGAGCTATCTCAGAATCTAGCTGCTCAGATTTCAGATTCTGTTAGTCAGAAAGTTGGTGCAGAAGTTAGAGTGATGATTGCTGAACTGACCAAAGACACAAATGACAAGGTGGAAAAGGCTGTCAATGAAGTAAAAAATTCAGTTTCCAGGCTTGAAGGTTCAGTTCAGAATCAGTCAAAGCAGTTAGATGAAATCCTAACACTTCTGAAGAAAGATAATGTTGTTACTCCTCCCCCCCCTGCTTCCTTCTAAAGATAATGTTGTTACTCCTCCTCCCCCTGCTTCCTTCACTGAAGAAGACAAAAAATGTTGAAGGACTTAAAAGATAAAGAAGCACTGAACCTTAGCTCTTCATTCAGACTAAAGGCTCAGTTTGCTACTATGGCAAAAGGTATTTGTGAGTGCCTAGAACAACAGAGTTGGGAACCACTGAAGGCAATTAAATCTACAATTGACCTTTATGCTCGATTGCCTTCAGAGATTCCCAAAGGGGGAAGTGGTGTGCCTATTGGTTTGCTCGCTAGTACTCAAGAGATAATTCAAGCAACCAAGAAGCAAACTGAGGTACCTTCTGGTAGTGCCTCAGTTCAGGGGGAACAACTTCAGAGAAAGGATAAGGGAAAAGGCAAGGTTCAAGAAGAAGAACCAAAGAAAAGTGATAAGGGTTCTGGAATGGTTGTTGGTGAAAATATAGACGAGCAAGGTTATCCCTTACATAATCTTGAAGCTGATAGTAAGAAGTTGGAAACATTGCAGAAGCAGGTTTCTAATCAATTCATTATGTGGAGGGAGAACAAAGAAAGAGAAAGGGAACAACATCTAAAGATGGGGACCCTTGATCACATTGATGCTGCAGCTCTTGGGTTGTCATTGGAAAGATATCAGAAAATCAAAAATGACCCAAGAGTGCAAAAGGCTATAGTTGATATGCTGGAATATGAGTGTGGAATGAACTACTCTCCCCTAGAACAAAAGTTGGAAAGTCTGACCTTTAAACTATCCATTGAAGACTTAAAGAAAAATAGAGAAAAAGAAATGGAGATAAAAAGGAAGGAAATTCTGGCCGAAGTTCAGAATGTTGAGAAAGAGTTGCTCAGACCAACCTCTAAACCCAAAGTGACTGGACCTAGATCATCAAGAAAGAGTGTTCGTGATGCTGATCTTTCTACCTTCAAACCAATGTCTGGTGATGCTGTTGAAATTCAAAGAAAACATGAAAGGGATCAATATGAGCATTATATGAAGCATCGATCTCATCCAGCCAAGATAGTTGATATGGAAGTAACAAAAGCTGATGGATTGAAGCTTTTTGACTTTGTTGTTAAAAGAGAAGGAAGGGCAGCTGAAGAATACCATCAGGTTTCAGTGCACGAGTTTGGGATTTCTGAGCATAGGGAGATGATCCAGTTAGAATGATGAATTGCTGAACTGACCAAAGACACAAATGACAAGGTGGAAAAGGCTGTCAATGAAGTAAAAAATTCAGTTTCCAGGCTTGAAGGTTCAGTTCAGAATCAGTCAAAGCAGTTAGATGAAATCCTAACACTTTTGAAGAAAGATAATGTTGTTACTCCTCCTCCCCCTGCTTCCTTCACTGAAGAAGACAGAAAAATGTTGAAGGACTTAAAAGATAAAGAAGCACTGAACCTTAGCTCTTCATTCAGACTAAAGGCTCAGTTTGCTACTATGGCAAAAGGTATTTGTGAGTGCCTAGAACAACAGAGTTGGGAACCACTGAAGGCAATTAAATCTACAATTGACCTTTATGCTCGATTGCCTTCAGAGATTCCCAAAGGGGGAAGTGGTGTGCCTATTGGTTTGCTCGCTAGTACTCAAGAGATAATTCAAGCAACCAAGAAGCAAACTGAGGTACCTTCTGGTAGTGCCTCAGTTCAGGGGGAACAACTTCAGAAAAAGGATAAGGGAAAAGGCAAGGTTCAAGAAGAAGAACCAAAGAAAAGTGATAAGGGTTCTGGAATGGCTGTTGGTGAAAATATAGACGAGCAAGGTTATCCCTTACATAATCTTGAAGCTGATAGTAAGAAGTTGGAAACATTGCAGAAGCAGGTTTCTAACCAATTCATTATGTGGAGGGAGAACAAAGAAAGAGAAAGGGAACAACATCTAAAGATGGGGACCCTTGATCACATTGATGCTGCAGCTCTTGGGTTGTCATTGGAAAGATATCAGAAAATCAAAAATGACCCAAGAGTGCAAAAGGCTATAGTTGATATGCTGGAATATGAGTGTGGAATGAACTACTCTCCTCTAGAACAAAAGTTGGAAAGTCTGACCTTTAAACTATCCATTGAAGACTTAAAGAAAAATAGAGAAAAAGAAATGGAGATAAAAAGGAAGGAAATTCTGGCCGAAGTTCAGAATGTTGAGAAAGAGTTGCTCAGACCAACCTCTAAACCCAAAGTGACTGGACCTAGATCATCAAGAAAGAGTGTTCGTGATGCTGATCTTTCTACCTTCAAACCAATGTCTGGTGATGCTGTTGAAATTCAAAGAAAACATGAAAGGGATCAATATGAGCATTACATGAAGCATCGATCTCATCCAGCCAAGATAGTTGATATGAAAGTAGCAAAAGCTGATGGATTGAAGCTTTTTGACTTGGTTGTTAAAAGAGAAGGAAGGGCAGCTGAAGAATACCATCAGGTTTCAGTGCACGAGTTTGGGATTTCTGAGCATAGGGAGATGATCCAGGTTCTGAAAGGGAAGCCAAAATCTGCCTTGACTGGTGCATGGTTAGCAAGAATACAACAAAAGATGCAAGCCAAGGTGGAAATTGAAAGCAGATTGTTTGGCAGAAAGGATCATTCTCCACTGAAGAGAAAACCTACGAGGCACCTTCTGGTTCAAGGCCTGCCAAGAAGTAGTTTTCTTTTCAGATTATCATGTACTTGTAAAGAATTTACATTTGTAACTTTCATTTCAGTTTGTATATATATGTTGCAACTTGTAACAAATAAGTAGATGATAAGTTTAAGTTAGAATAACCACAAGTAAAATTCTGAGACATCAATGATCTATAAGATGTACTTAAGAAAATTTTTACAACTTAAACAAAAACTTGCATTTCAGACTTACAAACATGTATAGATAGAAGTCTGAGATGCATGCACTATTTCAGAACAAATAGGGGGAATTTGTTAGGTCGAAAATCGACCAAGTATAATTTGTTCAGAAATAGGTTGAAGTTTAGTGAAGACGTCCGTACAGAATTCTGAGATGTCTCAGAATTCCTTCACTGAAGCTTCACTTCAGTTCAGATCGAGATAAATCTGAAGCATTCATTCTGAAGTCAAAGACTGAAGTATGAAGAAGAGAATCATCTCAGAAGCGAGCAAAGAGTGATTCTACCAGATCAAGACTGAAGCATCTCAGTGTAAAGTATTTACAACACTTTACACTGATTACGAGGAAGACTTTTACTTTACACCTTTATCCGGTTAATAGATTTATCTATTAACAAAAAGGTACAAAGTATAGGCTTGGAACCTAGTACTATAAGTCACATCAAGTGACTTATATACTCTTCCAAGTGCAGCATGTAAGGAATTATGGTTTAATTCCTTAAATGCTCACAACCACATTTGTACGATCTTGTCCACATCATCATGGACTTGGTCTATAAATACAAAGTCTTCTCACAACTTGCAAAGTGCTTGAAACTTTAGCATTGCAACTTGTGAGATATACTCTAAGTAAACTTACGAGTATTTCCAAGTTAATTAGATCACTTGTATTTCAGGATTGTTTAGATACTTACACTTGGGTGTTTATCTTTGTTCCGCAACAATCCTTGTATTTGTTTATACATCAATAAATCAAATACATTGAAAAGAAAACAACGTGTCTCAATGCTACATACTTGATTATATTTATATATATCCTTATATAGTTTCTGCCATTTGTTCTTGCATTTTATATCTAGTCAATTGTTTCTTGTTATCCATATCTGGATCGTAAACTGAACTTGTCCATCAAGATCAGTTGTACTTGCCAGTC
The DNA here is from genome assembly GCA_034093135.1 of Erigeron breviscapus. Taxonomy (NCBI): domain Eukaryota; kingdom Viridiplantae; phylum Streptophyta; class Magnoliopsida; order Asterales; family Asteraceae; genus Erigeron; species Erigeron breviscapus. The sequence goes on along the minus strand of CM067169.1, from coordinate 7,594,121 downwards.
GGGTTTGTTATTCATCTATATTTTGGGACTCACAGAATTAAAAGATGAAACTGGAACACTGATGATCTATAAAGTGTTTCCCAGTAACAATAAATTTTTAGACTAAGTCAAAACAAGTGTTTTTCAAGCATACAAAGTTGTATAGATATAAACTTGAAAAACCTTGCATTATTTCTAAACAAATAGGGGGAATTTGTTAGGTCCAGATTTACTGGACTCGCTCCAGACTCGACTACTGGAGCCTTACTGAAGATCTGTCCATAAATGATAATTACTGGACCTACTCCAGACTTGGAATCTGGAGTCCCTCTGAAGATTTGTTCAGAAATAATGGAAGACCAGTGAGCAAAATACTTGTATAGGAAATCTGGAGTATTCCAGATTAGCTCACTGGACTTCACCCCAGTCCAGATCTATTCTACTGAAGATGTTCTCACTGAAGTCAAAGACTGAAGTTGGAATAAAGAAGACTAACAAATGACGGAGTCCACTGGAAGTCTTACTAGATCTACGACTGGAGGATTGTCAGTGTTCTAGACCTTACAAGTCTGAACACTGATATCGAGGAATTGACTTTTTGCCTTTACACAATTTCCAAAGAACATTCCACTTGTTCTTTACTAAAGTATATACGTGTGTAAAGGTGGTTGGTTAAAAGGATAATAAGTCATTTGATGTGACTTTATCCTTGTACCTTAACCAAAGGTATGAGTCATTTTTTGCTCAGCCTAATGAGTCTCTCACTGGTACTTACACCAGATTTATGAGTATCCTCCAGTGTACAGATCTGGTAAGACTTCCAGTGGACTCCGTCATTTGTAAGTCTTCTTTATTCTGACTTCAGTGAGAATGTCTTCAGTAGAGTTGATCTGGACTGGGGGTGAAGTCCAGTGAGCTCATCTGGAGAATACTCCAGATTTCCTATACAAGTATTTGCTCACTGGTCTTCCATTATTTCTGGACAAATCTTCAGAGGGACTCCAGATTCCAAGTCTGGAGTAGGTCCAGTAGAACACGTTTCTGGATAGATCTTCAGTAAGGCTCCAGTAGTCGAGTCTGGAGCGAGTCCAGTAAATCTGGACTAAATCTGGACCTAACAATTACCATTTAATACATGGATTGGTATTTAAGAGAGACATTGAGATCTTGGGTTCAAATCTTGGTGTGAGTAAAAATGTTATCAAGAATGGAGACAGAAGTTTTCTTAAAATGGATTTCCTCTGAAATCGAAATTGGGTATGAAGAGACATACTGCTGAACCCAAATTTACCGTTAAAAAAATATAAAAATCAAAAAAATAAATGTCCTTTTTAATTTCTTTATTTTTCACACTCGTATATCCTAAAGAATATGTTGGATTCTCATTTCTATGGCATGTGAAAAACAAAAGAGGACGATTATATATTGGGCTATGCACTTTTAGTTTCTACACTATTTGCAATATCAAGAACATTTTTAATCATGGTTGCAAATCTCATTATCCGTTATTAAAATTTTGTAAATAAACTTATTTACTAAAAGCAGTAATCAACGGACTTGGTTTTTCAATAACTTCTAAATCATACAACCATGTAACAACAAATAAATTCAAAGAATAAAGTATACAAAATATACTTCATAAATAAAACATCATCATTAGTTCAATTTTAATGCATAAATGAAAGGGTTAATTTTTAAAAAATGAATAATTTATTGAATTTGAGTAAAAAGTTGAAATTTTATTTAATAATTAAAAGGTAAAATAAGATTTTTTAAAATTCAAAGGATAAAAAGAATAAAAAGTTCACTATATCATATTTAAAATGTTAATATAATTCAATATAATCGATATGTAATTATTACTCTAGATAATAACTTAAATAATTATGCGACCAAGTATTAATTTGAAAGTTTTTAAATTTATAATCCTTAAATAATATATTTGACTAAATATTTTCTTTAAATAATATCACAAAATACTAAAAAAAGAAAAAAATGATAAATAAGTAAAAAACTTAGTTGACACTAAAAAATTATGCCACATTATTATATTATCCACTTTAATTATAAAGAGATAAAAAATAAATTAAGTATAAATACATACTAAATATAAGAAAATTAAATTAATTGAAATATTACAAAAAGAAAAGTACAAAATTTACATTAATAATTAATAATCTACATGACATGTAAAAATTACAAAATATTTGAGAAAATTACAACCAGGCAAAGATCTCATTTGTCATTTGATTAATATGTCATATAAGATTTATATCCTCTTAGTTATATATAAAGATTATATTATCTGAAAGACATACATGTGTTCTCCAATATTCACACCTAAATATGCATTTGTTACGTTAATACGTTTATCACATGACTGTTGCAAGTTTGAAGTTTACAACTACAACCCGTTAAAGCCCAATCCAAGTAATTCCGGACCAGTCCAACTCGTTGATAAGAGATACTTTTATGGCCTTATGGGGCTATCCAATTTTCTCAATTTTTAGAACGGTTGAATATTTAGACTTTGTTAGATCAGGAAAATTAACAAAATTTACCCTGTTTAATATTACGTGTATTAAACTAAGCCAATTAAATATGTGAGAAACTAATCGATCACATTTAAAATGAAATCATCTAATTAAGTTACCCTATATAAAAAGGGGAAAACTTAGGTAAAATATTCAGTAGCTATCTTAGGTAAAGTACTTCCCATTATAGCTCAGTGGTTGAGCACCAACTTTATATGCTGGAGGTCTCGAGTTCGAGATATGGGAAGGACATTGAAAGAATTTCACAATAAAGTCCTCCAGTGAAGCAGGTTTGAGTCCTGCAGAGGGGGCAAGGTTTTATCTCAATTAAATGTCGTGCTTTCGGGCGGTTTAGTTGAGAGTTTCTCCTCCTACTAGGTATTGAGGGTGAGAAGGCTCTCTAGCGCGGACCCGGTTAAGACAACGTAAGCTAGATCCCCTGTTGCGAGCAAATGATCCGCACCTTTCAAAAAAAAAAGCTATCTTAGGTTAAACATGTGTATTTCAAGGGGGGATTATGTAAAATTCAGGGGTTATGTATGTTTATCAAATTCAAAGGTTTAATTTGTAACTTTTTTTAACATGACAGTACCTAAGATAGGTAAAGTCATGCAGTACGGATCATTTTCCCATATAAAATATACAATATAAGCTTTTAAGTTATAAACTATTTTATTATTTAAACATTCAAATTTCCATTTATAAAAAGCTAGCTAAAGGGTAAAAATACAAGCATAATCAGAAAAAGATTACAAGAAAAATTCAAATTTGAAACTACACTATTTTGACTAGTCTATATGAAACTTCCAGCCTTCCAGGATCTATTGATATCCATTAGAAAATTGATAGCTTTAATTTCTTTGGCGGCGTATCAGCGGGAGGGGGGTTTTGTTGAAAAAGACACGTTCGTTTCTGATCTTCCATATTACCCAACAAGGCAACAAAGTGCCAATATGATCAGGTTGATATGTTTTCGTTTTTAGGGTCAATGTGAGAGTCGTTGTGCAAAGTGAATAGGTTTGGACTTTGGAAAATGGGAATTTGCATCATGATAGCATATGTGTTTAGAGAGCATCCGAAAAGGAACAATGGAGGAAAAGGTTGTTTGCGGTTTCATTGGGTATGTGCCTGAGTTGCAGTTGGTCAGTAGTAGGAAAACAATTCATATATAGTCGCCATACGAAAACATTTACTTTTGAAGGTGCTAAATTATTCGAGAGAACTTCCAAGGGACCAAGACCACGAGTCTCGTGAGTTATGAGCGAGATATTCAGAATTTGAGATAGCATGTCTTTTATTACTTGCGAACAAAACAAAGGTATTTTTTTTGGCTTTTTGCTATTTATTGACATAGGAAGAAGAACACTTCCTCACTAAAAAAGTAACAATGAATCATATCTATTATGAATATTAATTATTATGGATATTTCACTTTTATATTAGAATCATTGTATTTAGAATCTTTTATTGCATAACTTATAAATATAAGGCTTTATTATAACCTTAAGTTATTGCATAGCCTATAAATATAAAACGTTATTGTAACCTTAATTAAGTTAATCCCTCATTAAAAAATTCTCTCAATCTTTTTTGTTATTTATACGAGGGTTTAAATGCCCGTGCTACGCACGTCGTGTTTTAAATATATTGTTTGCATGTATTTTGTTGCCGGTTTTTTAAATAGCTAATGAAAGTTATTTTATAAAACCATATTATTGTTCATCAGCTTATAAATAAGAAAACATAATAATAAGTAGAAAAGAAATAAAAAGTTTCGACTAAATGACTTGTTTTTCCACAGAGATTCGGAAGTCTCTAAAATTAAGAGAATGAAGTGTTTTAATTATTCTAAATCCATTGGCATTCAAAACAATTCATTAGGCAAGATCTATACTCCTAAATGCATGTTTTGTTTTATCCCATATGTGGTACTTTCAAAAAGTTCCAACGGTATCAAAAAACGGTTATGTGTGGTTTTACCTCCCGACATGAAGGGACATTGCTCATGATTTTTCCATCTGATGAGCTGCTACGATTAATGAGGTTCTTAAAGTGTCTTTCAACACTCTAAGTCACAATGGATAATTATCCTATTGATAGAAGAAAAGTTATATATTTATTAGGGCAAGGGTGCAAGTCGGCAAGATGGATCGGCTCTTTTCTTTAGCTTGCATCGGCTTATTGGCAACATTGCACCCTTAAAATTGGCAATCATCGGCAAGGTGCATTGGCTCATTCAATCGGCCACATTTGGCCGATGCAAGTGAACGTTAGGCAATGGCCACGTGGCAAGTGACCGTTTTTTTTAATGAAAAAAGTGAACATTGGAGCGGCTATGTCTTTTGTTTTTTCCCCCCCAACTTCTATATATACCCAATATCATACACATACATATTTATCAAACAACCAAAAAACAAACATACATACCCTATATCAATTTTCATTACAAAAAATGTCTGACGACGAACAACTACCCGTAGCAATAATCCCTGAATTCGGAAGTTCCGATTTCTCTTCGTCGTCGTCATCTGGCGGCTTCGAGTTCTTGGCTTCCATTGCTCTTGCATCCTTAGAAGAAGACACTGCATCATCTTCTTCGACTAGAAGATTTATTTGGAGAGATCGGTACACGGCTCATGAGAAATTGATGGCCATGTACTTTGTAGATGATCCAATGTTTGATGAAGAGGTTTTCCGTACGAGATATCGTATGTCGAAGCGGTTGTTTCTGAAAATCGTAGAAGATATCACTGCAACATTTCCATGGTTTCGGGATTCAGTGAATGCGGCGGGTACTAGAGGGTTCTCGCCAATTCAAAAGTGCACGTGCGCGCTACGGCAACTAGCGTACGACAACCTCGCCGATAACTATGATGAGGGGTTGTCGTTCTCTACTAGAACTGCACGTGAGTGTCTAGACAACTTTTGCATCGCCATAAAGCATCTTTATGGTGAAGAGTATTTGCGTTCTCCGACTAGCCACGATGTTGCGCGTTTATATGAGGCGCATGAAGCTAGACATCATTTTCCTGGCATGATCGGTAGCATCGATTGTACCCACTGGACTTGGAGAAATTGCCCACATAGTTTGCGTGGGCAATACCACATGGGTGATCATGAACACCCGATTATCATACTTGAGGCTGTTGCTTCCTATGATTTATGGTTTTGGCATGCGTATTTTGGTGTTGCAGGTTCAAACAATGACATCAATGTGTTGAAGCGATCGCCATTGTTTATTCTCGAAGTGAATGAGAAGTCTCCTGAGTACGGGTTTACTGTAAACGGTCACCGTTACAGTAGAGGATACTATCTAGGGGATGGTATTTACCCACCTTGGTCTTGTTTTGTGAAAGCGTATGCATACCCGGTCGCTCATAAAGAGAAGGTAATGAAGAGACTCCAAGAGTCCGTGAGAAAAGACGTTGAGTGAGCATTCGGGCTTCTGAAGAACAAGTGAGCTATCATAGAACGACCGACACGGATGAGGAAGAAAGAAAAGATCATTAACACGATGTATGCGTGTATTATTTTACATAACATGATCCACAAGGACGACGGTTGTAACACCCCAACAATGGCGGAATCATGAGGGTTACACAAATAGCACAACACGACATGGAAATTATGTAGAGGAATACTAAATGCATAAATAGGATTCAATAATCCATACTAACCATTCAAGAATGCAAGTAACGGATCACGCATAGGCATAACCCTTAATCGGGTATATAGGATCACAAATCCATGGAACAGTCCAAGTCCAATCCTAGCATGCAATAAAACATCCAATACATCTTTAATTTGTCTGTTTACCTGAAAAGTGTACTAAAATGTGTCAACATAAATGTTAGGACCAGTTCACCTGGTAAACTGGCCAGTCTCCAGTTGCACCTGGAGACCCAGTGAAACTGTCCAGTCTCTAGTTGCATCTGGAGACCTTAATGATTTGTCGAGAAATATATTGAAGTCCAGTTGCACCGTACAGTTAACGCAACTGAAGACTTCCTCCAGTTGAGAACTGACCAAGTTGAAGAAGCATTCCAGTTGAAGTCGAAGACAACAAATGGAAGATAGAGAATGGCAATGCAGCGAAGCCCAGTTGGCATTCTAGTCAGTTACAAACTGGAGACCATCAGTGGAAAGCCCTTACAAAGCTTTACACTGATTACGAGGAATTGACTTGTACGCTTTATGCCACAAATGTGGACTTTATCGTTATGCCACAAATGTGGACTTTATCGTTATGCCACAAATGTGGACTTTATCGTTATGCCACAAATGTGGACTTTATCGTTATGCCACAAATGTGGACTTTATCGTTATGCCACAAATGTGGACTTTATCGTTATGCCACAACCGTGGACTTAATCGTTATGCCACAACCGTGGACTTAATCGTTATGCCACAACCGTGGACTTATCGTTATGCCACAATGTGGACTTATCGTTATGCCACAAATGTGGACTTTATCGTTATGCCACAAATGTGGACTTTATCGTTATGCCACAACCGTGGACTTAATCGTTATGCCACAACCGTGGACTTATCGTTATGCCACAAATGTGGACTTTATCGTTATGCCACAAATGTGGACTTTATCGTTATGCCACAAATGTGGACTTTATCGTTATGCCACAAATGTGGACTTTATCGTTATGCCACAACCGTGGACTTAATCGTTATGCCACAACCGTGGACTTAATCGTTATGCCACAAATGTGGACTTTATCGTTATGCCACAAATGTGGACTTTATCGTTATGCCACAACCGTGGACTTAATCGTTATGCCACAACCGTGGACTTATCGTTATGCCACAATGTGGACTTATCGTTATGCCACAAATGTGGACTTTATCGTTATGCCACAAATGTGGACTTATCGTTATGCCACAAATGTGGACTTATCGTTATGCCACAAATGTGGACTTTATCGTTATGCCACAAATGTGGACTTTATCGTTATGCCACAACCGTGGACTTAATCGTTATGCCACAACCGTGGACTTATCGTTATGCCACAAATGTGGACTTATCGTTATGCCACAAATGTGGACTTTATCGTTATGCCACAAATGTGGACTTTATCGTTATGCCACAAATGTGGACTTAATCGTTATGCCACAACCGTGGACTTAATCGTTATGCCACAACCGTGGACTTATCGTTATGCCACAAATGTGGACTTTATCGTTATGCCACAAATGTGGACTTTATCGTTATGCCACAAATGTGGACTTTATCGTTATGCCACAAATGTGGACTTTATCGTTATGCCACAACCGTGGACTTAATCGTTATGCCACAACCGTGGACTTAATCGTTATGCCACAACCGTGGACTTATCGTTATGCCACAAATGTGGACTTTATCGTTATGCCACAAATGTGGACTTATCGTTATGCCACAAATGTGGACTTATCGTTATGCCACAAATGTGGACTTTATCGTTATGCCACAAATGTGGACTTTATCGTTATGCCACAACCGTGGACTTAATCGTTATGCCACAACCGTGGACTTATCGTTATGCCACAAATGTGGACTTATCGTTATGCCACAAATGTGGACTTTATCGTTATGCCACAAATGTGGACTTATCGTTATGCCACAAATGTGGACTTTATCGTTATGCCACAAATGTGGACTTATCGTTATGCCACAAATGTGGACTTTATCGTTATGCCACAAATGTGGACTTTATCGTTATGCCACAAATGTGGACTTTATCGTTATGCCACAACCGTGGACTTAATCGTTATGCCACAACCGTGGACTTAATCGTTATGCCACAAATGTGGACTTTATCGTTATGCCACAAATGTGGACTTTATCGTTATGCCACAACCGTGGACTTAATCGTTATGCCACAAATGTGGACTTTATCGTTATGCCACAAATGTGGACTTTATCGTTATGCCACAACCGTGGACTTAATCGTTATGCCACAACCGTGGACTTTATCGTTATGCCACAAATGTGGACTTATCGTTATGCCACAAATGTGGACTTTATCGTTATGCCACAAATGTGGACTTATCGTTATGCCACAAATGTGGACTTATCGTTATGCCACAAATGTGGACTTTATCGTTATGCCACAAATGTGGACTTATCGTTATGCCACAAATGTGGACTTTATCGTTATGCCACAAATGTGGACTTTATCGTTATGCCACAACCGTGGACTTAATCGTTATGCCACAAATGTGGACTTTATCGTTATGCCACAAATGTGGACTTTATCGTTATGCCACAAATGTGGACTTAATCGTTATGCCACAACCGTGGACTTAATCGTTATGCCACAACCGTGGACTTTATCGTTATGCCACAAATGTGGACTTATCGTTATGCCACAAATGTGGACTTTATCGTTATGCCACAAATGTGGACTTTATCGTTATGCCACAACCGTGGACTTAATCGTTATGCCACAACCGTGGACTTATCGTTATGCCACAAATGTGGACTTTATCGTTATGCCACAAATGTGGACTTTATCGTTATGCCACAACCGTGGACTTAATCGTTATGCCACAACCGTGGACTTATCGTTATGCCACAAATGTACACTTTTCAGCCCGAATCTCAATTGAGTAGGGAGCTACGAAACTCACCTGACGCGCGCAATACAATCCCAAGATGAAAGGAAGTAGAACCGATTCCCACGAGAGCCGAAATCTATAATACACGTATCACATTAATCCTAAAGCATCCCAAAGTTAAGGTCTCCTAAATACTGACCTAATATTACCATAAATGCCTTATTATGTCCATTTTATAAAGATTTGATGCAACCAAAGTGGAACCGTTACGTTTTGTTTCGTGATGACTCGCCGGGACTTGACCACTGTTGCTTCCTCTAAACTTTTAGTATGATCAAATTATGTTCTGGGATAATTGGCCTATACCATTAGAAAGTAGACTCATTTACGGTTCCGTGGCCGCTGGAATCGTCAAAAACGGACTTACGGTTTAAAAGTTATGGACGTTTGAAAATGACTTTCCTGCAGTGTATCACGGCGCGATAAATTGACATCACGGCGCGATAAATTGACATCACGGCGCGATATTTTGACATCACGGCGCGATATTTTGACCTGAACACAATTTTGCTCGAACTTCAACCCCTCGCGACGCGAGGAAGACCACTCACGACGCGATTCAGCCCAGATCAGTCCCAAATCAAGCCAAACACGAACCAAACTCAACCCAAACTCAATTCTTGACCTTGAAATCGATTTAGGAGGTTCCAAGACTCATTTTGAAGCATAATTAAACATATTTTGACATAAATAAACATAACCCACTTCATAATTTTCATCCAAAACATCAAATCATCTCCAAAATCGTTCTTGACCCAAACCAAACCCAGAAAACCCTAATTTCGTTTTGACTCGTTTTTGGCCTAGATCTCTTATGTTTTGACCTATAGACATGTTTAACATCATAAAATGGTGAATTTAAGTTAGATTTGACTTACCAAAACAATCCACAACTTCAAGTTCGGATTTGGAGCTCTAGAGAAAGGATGAACACTTGATAACTTGAAATTCTTGGAGAATGATGATTATTATTGTTATGGCTACTAGATTTAGTTAATTTGTCATTATTAACACAAGATTTGCGAGTTTGGGTGATGAACTTATGATGATTTGAAGATGCTAGGTGGAAAATTAAATGAAAAAAAGAAAGAGTAAAGGAAAGGGGGGGAGAGATGAGAGTGAAATGAGATAAGGAAATGAGAGTGATGGTTGTGTGTGTTGTTGGGAGGCCGGCCTAAGGGCCCAAAAATGAGGCTCCCGCTCCACTAATTTCAACAAATAGTTATTCGTTAAACATTTAAACGCCAAAACGAATCCGTAAACACAATTAAACTTAACGTCACGTTAAAACTCGACAAAATGCTCTAGAATTCTCATTAATTCACGAAAGTTGTTTACATTTAATTACATCTAATTGCAAGTCAAATCTAGTCAATTTTCACGAATGTTACATCATTCCCCCGTTAAAGGAATTTCGTCCCGAAATTCAAATCTAACTAGACTCATTAAACAAATGGGGATATTTGGCTTTTATCAAATCTTCACGTTCCCAAGTAAATTCGGGTCCACGTCTAACTTTACATCTCATTTTAACGTTTGTATACCAAGTATTCTTTAGCTTTTTAGTCTCTAGATTTAGAATCTCTATTGGCTCTTCTACAAATTTTTAACGCTTTAACGACAGTTCTCTTCAAGAGGCACATGAAGCGTTGGACCCGCCAAACACTTCCGAAAGTTACGAATATGGATAACATTATGAACTCCACTCAAGCCTTGAGGGAGCTCCAATCGACACGCCACCAGGCCAATTTGTTTAAGAATCTTAAATGGGCCAATATACCTTAGACCTAACTTGCCTTGTTTACAAATCGAGCCACGCCTTTCCACGGGGAACTTTTAACAAAACAAAATCACCACTCGAATTCAAGGGGTCGCCGTCACACGTTTGCATACTTTAATTGTCGTTCTCGGATACTCTCATCTTTTCTTTGATTTGTGAGATCACCTTGGTCGTTTCAACTACAAATTTTTGGGTCCAATGAGTTGGCTTTCACCAAACTCCGCCCAAGCTAACGGTGACCTACAGTTTCTCCCACATAAGGCTTTAAACGACGCCATCTGAAGGCTAGCTTGAAATATTGTTGTAGGAGAATTCGTCTAACGGTAAATGCATTTCCCAATTGCCACCAAACTCGATGGCACAAGCATCTTAGCATGACTTCAAGTGTTTGAATCGTCCTTTCACTTTGACAGTCGGTTTGTGGATGGAACAACGTACTCATATTGAGTTGAGTACTCATCGCTTTTTGGAACGCCTTCCAAAACTTTGAAGTAATCGGGCATCCCGATCGGTGATCACAGAAATCGGCACTCCATGCTTGGATACTACTTCTTTGATGTACAAACGTGCCATGGTGTCAAACTTGTCGTCCTCCCGGATGGCTAAGGAGTGAGTCGACTTAGTCAACCGGTCAATTATCACCCAAATGGTGTCCCGACCACTACTCGTTCTAGGTAACTTCGTGATGAAGTTCATGGCAATTCGTTCCCATTTCCACTCCGGTGTTACCGGTTGGACTAGTAAACCGGGTGGTTTCTTGTGGTCGGCTTTTACTTGTAAACACGGATGCATTCACTAACGTATCTTTCAATGTCTTTCTTCATTCCCGGCCACCAATACTAGTCTCTCATGTCAAAAATACATCTTGTCGGACCCTGGGTGAACCGATAGGCCGACTTGTAAGCTTCATTCATCAATTTCATTCGAAGCCCACCAAAGACGGGGATCCACAATCGTTCAACAAAGTATAAACCGTCATCGTCTTTCCTATCAAATTGTTCTTCTAAGCCATGTAGTGCTTCAATGATGGGGTCACGAACAATTCTTTTGCATGGTAAGGCCCGTGGCTCTAACTCGTCTCGGCTTTATACGTTCTTTTCGGCTCAAGGCATCTTCGTTGTCTCATGCTCAATTCACTTTGGTCAAATATGTGTTGGAAGCTATTGTGATTGGTATAGGATCACACTCTTGGTGCCATATAAATAATGTCTCCAACACTTTAAGGCAAACACGACCGCTCCCAACTCCAAGTCATGAGTCGGGTAATTCTTCTCATGCACCTTCAATTGTCTAGAAGCATAAGCGACCTCCTTAACCCGTTGTATCAAGACACGACCCAATCCTTGCCTGAAAGCATCACTATAACCATCAAAGTCATCGGCTCCATCGGGCATGCCTAAAAATGGGTGCATCACACAACTTGTCTTTCAACAATGGAAGGCTTGTTCTTGTTTCTCACTCCAATCGAATCGTCTTTCTCGTTGAGTCAATAAAGTCAAGGGTTGGGCAATCTTGGAAAAGCCTCAATGACACGTCTATAATAACCCGCAACCAAGAAATTGGCGAAACTCGGTTGATGTCTCGGGTCGTCTCCAATTTTTCACCGCTTCAATTTTACTTGGGTCTACATGAATTCCTTCCTTGCTCACCACGTGACCAAGAAAGTGGATCTCTTCGAGCCAAAATACACATTTGGAGAACTTGGCATACAATTTCTCTTCCCGGAGTAATTCTAAAACTTTCCTCAAGTGTTCCGAATGATCTTCTTTCGTCTTGAAATAAATAAGGATGTCGTCAATGAAAACAATAATGAATTTATCTAAGTAGGGCCGACACACACCCGGTTCATCAAGTCCATGAACACCGCCGGTGCATTGGTCAACCCAAAAGGTATAACTGTAATTCAAAGTGTCCATAACGTGTTCGAAAGGCCGTATTGGGAATATTATCTTCATGAACACGCAATGTGGTAACCCGACCGCAAATCAATTTTGAAAGAAACAAGCACCTTGGAGTTGGTCAAATAAATCATCAATTCTTGGGAGAGGATAACGATTTTTCACCGTGAGTTTATTTAATTCTCTATAATCGATACACATTCGGAATGAGCCGTCTTTCTTCTTGACAAACAAAACCGGTGCGCCCCACGGTGATTGACTAGGGCGGATAAAACCCTTTTCTTGAAGTTCTTTGAGTTGGGCAGCCAACTCTTGCATTTCGGTTATGGCTAAGCGATATGGTGCTTTGGCCACGGGAGAAGCATTTGGAAATGAGATCAATACGGAAAATCGAGTTGACGAGATGGAGGCAAACCCGGTAGGTCATCCGGAAATACATCCGTAAACCCATTAACCACGGACACGGTTTTCAATTCAACTTTCGTGACGTTGACACTATATACTTTTCCCTCCCACGGCTCGGTCGTCTCGCCTTGAATCACTAACTCTTCACCATTTTCTAACGGAACTCTCATTACCCTACTACTACATTCTATAACCGTATTCATTACCGACATCCAATCCATACCCACAATTACATCGAAACTACCGATATCGAAAGGGAACCAATTCTATAAGGAATGGGTAGTCACATAACTCTAAGGTATAATCATGAACAACTTGGTCAATTTTTTTTAATCCACCATTTACCATTTCTAATTCAAAGTAATACGACAACGGACTAAGGCTAGCATCAATCAACGGTACGAAATCATTGGAAACAAGACTAAAATCGGTCCCGAAGTTAAATAATACGGTGGCATATTGATTGTTGAGGAGAAATGTACCTACAACGACGTTAGGATCAACACGAGTCTCGGTCGAAATCACGACAAAAATTCTTCCACGGGAGCAAGTTGTCGTTGAGCTTGTTGGCCGATAAGATTGGGGCACTTAATTTGGTGGTGATCTCGACTACCACACTCATGACAAGTACCCAAAAAGTCTATGTTGTCAGTACGCGTATCCCAAAGCGTGTTATCGACGGTTGGGGTTTTATTCCTCCATATCAATAAAAAGCGTCTCGCCGTCTCTTTATTTTATCATTTGTTTTTCTGCAACTGTTCCCATCTGCCTTTTGTGAGTTGTTTTCTTCCTTTTAAATACCGCCGTCATTTACTGTTTGCTTTTTGTTCGTCCCCTTTTTCTTTTCTTATATTGTTGCTTGTTCCAGATCTTCTTATTAGTGAGAGTATGGCATCCAAGAGGAAGGTTACTGACGTTGGTTCTTCTGCCGCTCCCATGGATGATGCTGCTGCAAAGAAGGGGAAGGGTCCTGCCGACATATCCCCTGTTACTTTTTCTGGCAATACTTCTCGAAAATTCATGGAAGATGAGTTGCTTTCAGAGGATGTGGGCGAGCGGAAGAATATCTTGGTCCGTGGCTTGTGTCGAGAATACGAGTATTCTCAAGACATGTTGAAGGAATCTCAACTTGTTGTTGGGAGTTTGCTTGACAGGATTACTGATCTGGAAAGCGGTTGACGGAACAGGATGTGGAGGTGAAGGCTCTTCGCACAGGTTTGGGAAGGCGTCATGATGAACTTTTGCAGAAGGATCTTGAGAACGTTGAACTCAGGGAGGAAGGGAAGGCTTTTGTGAAGAAGGCCATCCCTCATTTGTGCGAGACTCTTGCTACAGGTCCACAGGCGGTTGGGTTGATTGATGCGGTGGTGAATGCATCCAAGAAGAAAGGCAAGTTGTCTGCTACCCATTCTGAGCACTCTCCCGAGTTCATCGAGGCGAAAGAAGTTTTTGACCAAGCTATCCTGAAACTGGCAAGTTACCATAGCAACTATATTTATGATATTACCCATCTTCGCAATACCGGGGCATACGACTTTTTGGTCGTGAAGCCCCGTTTTGATTAGGTTTTATTGCAAACTTTATATTTATGGAATTTACGTATCAGACTTCAACGTCCTTATTTTATTCCATGTTTGTGTGTATGTGTTTGCGTATATATGGGTGTCTGTTCAGGCGTCCCTGTCAGCTTGTTCCCTTTGTTTATTGAGGTAGCGACCCTCTATTTTTATATTGAGACAATGAGTCTTTTGAATAATGCATTGTCCCCCGTGGGGCTTTTGCTTATTTTGAATAATTGAGGCACATAGCCTGATATATGTAAGACTATTGGTCTTTCTAAGACTATTGGTCTTTTATAATGCGATGTCCCCCGTAAGGGCTTTTGCTTTATTAGATACTTCAAAGGCATCTTAGCCTGTACATATTATTAAAAGAGAGAAAACTTAACAGTAGAATTTTCGCAAGTTCGAACTGTTCCAGGTCCTGTCGACCGGAGCCCCTTCGGGTGTTTCTAGCTTGTATGCTCCGTTCCCGAAGGCCGCCTGTACTCGGTATGGGCCTTCCCACGTTGGTCCCAACTTCCCTGTGTACTCTTTCTCACTTGCGCTATTTAACCGTAACACATAGTCTCCGGTTTTGAATGTTGTTGGATTCACTCTTTTATTGTAGTATCCCTCAATTTTCTTTTTAAAGGCAGCTTCTCTGATGGCTGCGATCTCTCTTCGTTCTTCTAACAAGTCCAGATCTATTCTTAATTCCTCCGAATTTCCTTCTGTATTTAGCATCCTATATGTGGAGACTTGGAATTCTGCTGGTGCTACGGCCTCTGTTCCGAACGCTAAACTGAACGAAGTTTCTCCGTTGCTTCGCTTTGGTGTTGTTCTGTTAGCCCAGAGAACCAGCGGTAATTCGTCTATCCATCCCTTGTGACTTTGCCCCAGTCGTTTTTCTATCCCCTTGATTATTTCCCTGTTGGTTACTTCCACTTGTCCGTTTCCTTGAGGATGGTATACGGATGTGAATGATTGCTTTATTTGCAATTGTTTACAAAATTCGGGGAAAGCTCCTTTGGCGAATTGTGGCCCGTTATCGGATACTATCGTATGCGGTATCCCAAATCTACATATAATGTGTTCCCATACGAATTTTTTCATTTGATCTCCGTTCGTCGTAGCAAGCGGTTTTGCTTCTACCCACTTAGTGAAATAATCAATGGCTACCACCAAGAATTTTTTCTTGTTTTGGGCCTCGGGTAGTGGCCCTACGAGATCAATTCCCCACTGTATAAAGGGCCATGCTGAAATTACCGAAGTCATATCATTTTTGGGTTGTCTTGGGATGTTGGCACGTAGCTGACATGCTTCACAATTTTTTAGCAATGCTGCAGAGTCTTGATGCATAGTTGGCCAGAAATATCCTAACCTCATGGCCTTCGTAGCGACAGACCTCGCTCCCGAATGTGCTCCGCAGATTCCTTCGTGTATCTCTCGGATAATCATCTCCGCCTGCTTAGGCCCTGCACACCGGAGCCATGGCGTGACGAACCCCTTTTTGTACAATTTTTTGTCCAGAATTTTATATTGTGGAGCTTTAATCCTTATCTTTCGGGCTTCGTATTTATCTGCTGGGAGTATCCCACTTACTAGAAACTCATAGATGGGAGTCATCCAGTTTTTACCTTCTTCCTCCACAAGGTCCGATACTTGCTTTTCTTCGATTGACCTTTCTTTCAAAACTTCCACTAGTACCTGTTTTCCCAGATGTCTGAATGTGAGGGAAGCTAACTTACTCAGGGCATCCGCTTTTTTGTTTTGGCTTCTTCGAATGTGTTCTATTTCGAAGTGGCTGAAACATTCCATCAATTCTTGTACCTTCCGTAGGTATAGCTTCGTTGTGCCTTGTTTCGCCTCATATTCTCCTTTTACTTGGCATGCTACTAATTGTGAATCGACGTATACTCGGATATTTTGGATCTTCATGTCTCTTGCGATCCGAAGCCCTGCTAGTAATGCTTCATATTCAGCTTCGTTATTTGTCACCTCGAACTCGAACCTTAATGCATAGGTGAATTCTTTGTCTTCTGGGCTGATTAGCATAAGGCCGGCTCCACAACCATCGGAGCTGGCGGCCCCATCGGTATACAATTTCCAGGTGTCACTTTCAACGTTCCCTATTACCTCTAGTGACATAGAGTGTGTCATCGAATCTTTACCTTCGTGGACTTCGCTGATGAAATCGGCCAACACTTGTCCTTTAATTGCATGTCTAGCTCTGAACTCTATGTCATGCTCCCCCAGTTCGATGGCCCATTTAGCCACTCTTCCTGACTTCTCCGGTTTCAACAGTATCTGTTTTATCGGTTTGTCAGATAGCACGACGATAGGGTGTGCTTGAAAATACCTTCGTAACCTTCGTGCTGCGTGAACCAACGCTAGGGTGAGTTTTTCTAGCTCTGGGTAATTGGCTTCGGCACCCTGCAAAACTCTACTTACAAAGTAGATTGGTATCTGCTGCCTATCCCTTTCGGCTACCAACACAGCGCTAACGCATTCGGGCGAAGCTGCCAGGTACACAAAGAGTGTTTCCTTCGGTTTTGGGGCTGTGAGTGTCGGTAGGTCTGCAATGTATTCTTTCATTTGCTCCAGAGCTTTATTCGCTTCATCTGTCCATGCAAAATCCTTATTCTTGATGCAGCCTTTTAATATTTTGAAGAAAGGGAGCTGTTTGTCAGCTCCTCGAGAAAGGAAACGGCTGAGCGCGGCGAGTTTGCCATTCAAGCTTGAGCTTCCTTAATCGTCTTCGGTGCTGAGATTTGTCTCAACTTGTTCACTTTGGAGGGATTCGCGTGAATGCCTTTATTGCTGATGTAATATCCCAAGAACTTTCCTTCTTCTACGTCGAAGGAGCATTTTTTGGGATTGAGCTTCATATTAATCCTCCGGAGGTTTCCGAAGGTTTCACGAATGTCTTCTATGAGGCCTTCTTCGTCCCTGCTTTTGATGACCATATCATCGACATATGCCTCTAGGTTCCTTCCTATTTGCGTGGCGAATGCCTTGTCAACCAACCTTTGGTACGTAGCTCCTGCGTTCTTTAGACCGAACGACATCTTTCGGTAGCAATAAGTTCCTTTGCTCGTGTAAAAGGCTGTTTTATCTTCGTCTTCCTCCGCCATTTGTATCTGATGGTAACCCTTATACGCGTCTAAGAAACACTCAGTTTGTGTTCTGCCAGCGATTCTACCTTCCAATCGATTTCCGGTAGGGGTAGCAGTCTTTCAGACATGCCTTGTTTATGTTTGTGAAGTCAACACACATCCGCCACCATCCGTCTCCTTTTTTTACCATCACCGGGTTTGCAATCCAAATTGGGTAGGCGGATTCTCTTATTATTCCTGCCTTCAGTAGTTCCTCTACTTCTTTCCTAGCAGCTTCGTGTCTGTCAGCGGAGAGGC
>CM067169.1:7506914-7574962 GCA_034093135.1 Erigeron breviscapus | reverse complement strand
GCAAATTGTAACCAATAAGTAGATGGTAAGTTTAAGTTAGAAAACACAAGTAAAATTCTGAGACATCAATGATCTATAAGATGTACTTAGAAAATTTTACAACTTAAACAAAAACTTGCATTTCAGACTTACAAACATGTATAGGTAGAAGTCTGAGATGCATGCACTATTTCAGAACAAATAGGGGGAATTTGTTAGGTCGGAAGTCGACCAAGTATAATTTGTTCAGAAATAGCTTTCACCCATAGCTTTCTCAAACCTATTCTTTTGTGCCTTTGCATCAAAACATTCACCATTTCAACCCATTCAGTGAACCCATACTGCATTGCACCAGGATTGTCAGTTTTAACCAGTGGCCCTCTGGTATAACTAACTTCAACTTGAAAGTTCTTGGTGCCTGGCTTAATGGTTACATTAACATCATTGATAGTCCCACTATGTCTTCTGGTTGCCATGATCTGGGAGTAATAGCTTCTAGCTTCAGATTCATTTGTTATTTTAATACTCCCAGCTCCAGCAGCCAGTACAGCAGACTTGATGTCATCATTTGATACTTCGCCAGCTGGTTCAATGAAGGTTCTAAGGTCAGCATCTCTTGTCAGTGGTCTCCTTGGTTGAGGGATCCTCCTTAGTGGATTCAATACCCTTTTCACAACCTTCTTAACATGTTCAATTCTTTTTAGAATCCCACTGGCCCTGTTCTCTTTAGCCTTCTCCACTGATATATTCAAGCTTCTGGCATCAAATTCAGCTTCATCATCAGGATAGTGTATGTCCAGTTCAACATCAAGCATTTCTTTCAACTGGTCAACTATCCTGGGATCATTCTTTACTCTGGCATACTCCTCCTTAGTGATTCCCAAAAGATGAGCATCACTAATATCAAGCAGTTTGATCTGTGCAAGATGTGCTCTGGCTTCAACTTGGTTGGCTTGTTTCATTTTCTTCTTTATTTTATTTGATTACCAAGTCTAGCCAGTTGTTTGCTTACACTTTCAGAAACTGAAGGAAGTACATCAGCATTGCCAGTTTCTAACATTGGTACATCAGTGGCCGGCTGGGCAGATACATCAGATGCCAAACCTTTTCCTTTATCCACAACATTCCCCCTAACACTTATATCACCAGTTTCACCAGTTCTTTGCTCACCAGCTTCAGTACTGGCAGCTACAACCATTTCCTACCAGATTGATTCCAGATGGAGTGCTTTCAGTTGCAATTGGTGCAAGAACTGCACTTCTTTCCCCCTTGGCAGCATCTAGACCTGCCCTAATCACTTCTCATTCAGAATGGTGAGCTGGCAACCGGTCAAGAGGCTGCCATGATTGCATGTTCTTGCATTCTTTGAAGATTGTGCATATCATCCTGAAAGATCTCCAAAGGTGGTTGGTTTCTTTTAGACTGGGTCAGAACATTAGCTGCAACTTGTTCCTGACCAGTTTTCAATTCATTTAAAATCTTGGAATCTTTATCCAAACCAGAAACCACCTTATCCTTGACTTCTTCATCCTTCTTCTTCAAACTTTCTACTTCAGTTGTCAGTTTATCCAAAGATTGAGCATGAAGTGATACCTGGGTGTTCAAGTTATCAATGCTGCCCCTCAACTGGTTGATCTCATTTGTGAGTGGGGCCAGATCAACCTGAGGGTGGCCAGCTTGGTGATCTCAGACATCACCCTTTCAATCAATTGTGCTTCTCTTGCACCCAGCGTATCATCTATCTTCTGACCAACTGAAGTCATTAACTGCTCTCCAAGTTCAGTCACATTCAACCCAGGTTTGTCAACCAATTCCTTTACCTGTTTTTCAATCTCCTTAAATCCACTTCTGATGTTCTAACAGTGTTGCCCAGCAAGTTGGAGATTGAGGTTGTGACCTTGGACTGAGTGAGGTCAAAGGCTTCTTTTAAAGTACCTGCCAGATTGTTGCAGCCAGTGACCAACTCATTTAGCTTCTTCAACACCAAGTCTTCATTAGATGAAAACTTGTTAATCCCCAGATCAACCACTTTAATATTGGTCAAGTGATCCTTGTGGTATCTGGAGAAAGACTTGGTATTTTTGTCAAGTGTCTTTTGAATCTCCTCCACCCTGGTGAGAAGGTTTTGGAGATCGGCTTGAACAGAGACAACTTGACTGTCCAGTGACGGAGGAGAAGGTGTCACTGGACCAGCAGCAGTTTCTACTGGAGCAACTGGAGGAGGCAAACTTAGAGAAGTCTCCCCAGTTGTCAGTCCAGCAGTTGAAGAAATAGTAGGAGTGGTGGTAGAAGAAAGGACTGGAATTTCAATGTGTTGTTCATGCTGAGAATGCTCAGGTGTGAACAACGGCGGCGGGGGGGTGGCATTTCTCGAAGGAGTGAGAATTGCCCAGATGGTGAAAGTGTCATACGTCTGTTTCTAGACATATAGTTATAAGTTGGGAATGGAATATCTGTAGGCTCATTTTGTTGGGATGGTGAAAGTGAAATTGATGCATCTGGAAGCGAGACTGGAGATGAAGGGTTTTGATCTTGTACAGCAGAATCAAAAATCTCCAAGTCTGAAGCAGTACCTTCAGAATCCGAAGACTCTATAAGGGATTTCCTCGTCATTAACATTCATGTCCAGATCCATGAATGTAACTGAGGGCTGACCAGAAGGGTCAGTCTCCAGATGACCTTCCCCAGTTTCCTGGTTGGGTGCATCTGTTGGAGGATCAGATACCGAGGTATCTTCACCAGGGATAGATGTTATTGGAGTTGCCTTAGTTATGGTTGCTCTATCCTCAACCATAACATTAGACGAACTGGAGGGTCCCTCATTATTTTGAGGCCCGCCCAGTTGTCTTTCTGACTCACCTAGAATTGGTGCATCAGTTTTGGCGAATGCCAGCTGCATTCGATCTGGAATCTCGACCTCTCCAGCTTCAGATACTAAAGAGTCTAAATTCCTCAACAAATCTGGCACAGTGTAAGGTGAATCTGTGCTTAAGTATGCTTCACTGCCCAGAATTTGTAGAAAGCAAAGAGAGGAAAACCTTGAGAAGGGGATACAAACTCCCCTGGTGCCCTTCAGTTTTTGTACTAGGCTTCTAAACAGGATATCAGCAAAGTCTACTCTCAATCCATTCCATAAGCAGTATGCCATCTCTGCTTGTGCGGAGTTAATCTGGTCAAGACCACCAGAACTCCCACCCATACTCTCCACCAGGTGGATGAAAAATACCTCCATGAAGGTGTAAGACCCTTCATGGTCATCGCACCCTTCGTCTTCAACACACCGTTCTCCAAGCACTCCTTGTGTCCCATTTCAAGAAGGACTTGGCGAAAATTAATATTTGGGGGTAAGACAACTGGAGATTCACCCTCTCTCCAGTAGTTGAGGTGTAAGGCATCCCTCAACACATCAGCGGACAAGGTACACTGGATTGTTCCACCTTTTAATGTAAAGTGATGGAAGAACAATCGGAAGAAAGAGTGGCAGTGTACCAAAACTCACACAAGTAGTAGTGAAACATCTTGCGTGGGTTTAGAGAGAATGAGGGTCCTATTGGAGAATCCTTCAAAAAATTTTGAATTCTTCCAATAAGGGTATTGGACCCTTGAGATCCTTGTAAACTCGCCATCGGATTATTTGGATTGAGTTTGATGAGCGAAGTGTTACTAGGAGCACCAGATGCCGGTTTGACATCTGGTGAAGGAGCATATGGAACAGTTAAGAGATTTACATCTCTTGAACGGGATGATTTAGGAGCCATTTGAAAATGAAATTGAAATTTAGGAATTAGGGTTCTTGATTTATGAAGCAGAGAGAGAAATAAAGCAATTTTGATGATTGGGAAGTAAATGAAAGAATGTGAAGGAAAGTAAATGTGTTCGGAGTAAATAAGGGTATTTAAGGAATTCAAGATCCCAATGTAATACCAAAAATTATATTTTATTAACAAAATCAATTTTGTAGATATTTTTACAAAATAGTTTGAATTTTGAAATAAAAACATAATTAATTGTGTCAGCATTAAATGCTACGACGGCTTATCTTACCCACGCGCCCACTAACATTAATTTTCCCAATACAAACAGTGTTCATTTACCAAAATGACTTTAAACATGTCAGATGACGATACCAAGTGGTTTAAAACACTCGAGTACCATCACGTGTCACAAATATTGACCAAGTATTTCTAATGTTATAAAAAATAAGACAAGACTGAATCTGGTCACTGGAGGATTAGTCCAGTGCCAGTTTCCAACTGGAGAGTTCTCCAGTTGCCATTTTTAAACAAAAACGAATTTTAGTCAGAAAATTATTTTTGAGTCTTTCCCCCTAAAATGATGATCCAGAAATCAATTAGTGCCAGGATAGTATCACAAAGGCGTTCGATAGCCTGGCGAGCAAAGATTATCTGGACCTCCTCAACTGGAGAACTTCATCAGTGTCACTGACGCGTTCAATAACAAAGAAATCTCCAGTTTTAAGGATTTAACATTCCCAGTTCGCTGATGAGATGTTTAAAGGTTTTCTCATCAAGAGGTTTTGTAAAAACATCAGCGAGCTGTTTGTCAGTGGGAATGAAATGAATTTCAATGTCTCCTTTCATAACATGATCACGAATAAAATGATACCTGATGTCAATATGCTTTGTCTTGGAGTGCATCACTGGGTTGTGAGATATAGCAATTGCACTGGTGTTGTCCAAAAGATTGGGGTCCTTGTATACTTTTGACCATAATCTAGTAACTGGTTCTTGATCTAGAGAATCTGGGCACAGCAACTGGCCGCAGAAATGTACTCTGCCTCAGCAGTGGACATAGAGACTGAAGTCTGCTTCTTGCTGGTCCAACTTACCAGTTTTCCTCCATGGAAATGACAACCACCAGTTGTTGATTTTCTATCTATCTTACAACCTGCATGATCTGAATCTGAATAACCCATTAGATCTAATCCTGAGCCTTTGGGGTACCAAAGACCAAGATTAGGACACCCTTTCAGGTATCTAAAGATACGATTAATAGCGTGCAAGTGTGATTCTTTAGGGTTAGCCTGAAACCTGGCACATAGACATGTTGCAAACATTATATCTGGTCGACTGGCAGTTAAATACATCAGTGAACCAACCATACCACGATAGTCAGTTATGTTCACTGGTTTGCCAGTTGGGTCAGAGTCCAAATTTAATGGTGCTGCAATAGGTGTGTTTTTCGATGGAATTGAATCATATTTGTATTTTCTTAACAAATCTCTGACATATTTTCCTTGGTTTATGAAAATTCCATTTTCAGTTTGCTTAATCTGAAGACCTAAGAAAATGTTAATTCTCCCATTAAACTCATCTCATACTCAGATGACATGATTTAGAAAACTTTTTACACATTGCATCATCAGTTGAACCAAATATAATGTCATCAACATAAATTTGTACCAATAAGATATTACCTCTTTCTTTCAAGATAAATAAGGTATTATCTATTGCACCTCCTTGAAAGCCATTTTTAAGAAGATGTTTAGTTAAAGTATCATACCAGGCTCTTGGGGCTTGTCTTAGACCATACAAAGCTTTGTTCAGTCTATATACCCAGTGAGGATGCTTCTCATTGATGAAGCCTGGAGTCTGCTTAACATAAACTTCTTCTTCCAATGTTCCATTTAGGAACACACTTTTGACATCCATCTGGAAGACCTTGAACTGCAGATGGGCTGCATAAGCCAGAAATATTCTGATGGCTTCAAGTCTTGCAACTGGAGCAAAAGTTTCATCAAAGTCAACGCCTTCTTCTTGACAATAACCCTGGGCAACTAATCTGGCCTTGTTTCTTACAACATGGCCATCTTCATCCATCTTGTTTCGGTAGACCCATCTTGTACCAATGGGTTCTTTCTTTAACCCTGGTGGACAAGGAACAAGCTCCCAACATTGTTCCTTTCAAACTGGACGAGCTCTTCTTGCATAGCTTCCACCCAGCTTGGGTCTGCCATAGCCTCGTCAATCTTCTTCGGTTCAATTAGAGATAAGAAGGTGACGTTTAAGCATTGCTCACTGGTGGCTCTTCTAGTCTGAACCCCACTATTTGGAACTCCCACAATCTGTTCAATTGGATGTGCTCGAGTCCATTTAGTGTATTGACTAGGCTGGTGTAACACAATATCAGTGCAAGTCACCTGGCGATCTTCTTCAGTTGCAGCAACTTCTGGAGGAGGATCTGTCCAAACTACTTCTACGTCCTCATCAGAGTCAATGAGGTCACGATTTGCATCATAAAATTCTTCATTAAAAGGCATTTCTTGAAGAACTGGAGAAGTTGGAGTTTGAACTGGTGCTGATATTGGAGTGGCACGTACATCAGATCCAATCACCAATTCTTGTGGTAAGTTGAAATTGATGGAAGGATAGAATGATGTGTCACTGGTGGTGTTCTTCTTTCTTAACTGGTTCCAATTTGTTGTAACTGGAAACATCTTTTGGTGAAACAACTGACTGATGAACTTGGTCAGTTTCGCCAAAATTTATTGGAATGACTGGAGAAATATCAAGGCTTGGTCTTTTGTTGATTGCTTCAGTTGATTCATCGAATGTGACATGAATTGTCTCATGAACCTTTTGGAGTCTATAATTATAAACTCTAAAGGCCTTTCGAATATCTGAATAACCTAAAAATACCCCTTCATCAGCTTTTGCATCAAACTTTCCAAGCTGACTGGAATCGTTTAAAATATAAACTGGACAACCAAATACATGAAAGTATCCAATATTGGTTTACGATTCCTGAGTACTTCATAGGCAGTCTTCTTATGTCTCTTGATGTAGACTGACCGGTTTTGGGTGTGACAAGCAGTTGCAACTGATTCAGCCCAAAAACTGGTGGGAAGACCTGATTCAGATAGCATACTTCTGGCTGCTTCTATCAGTGTGCGATTCTTTCTTTCCACAACTCCATCCTGCTCTGGAGAGTGTGCCGATGAGAAGTTTTGAGAGATGCCAGTGTCATTGCAAAATGTTTCAAGTACCTTATTTTGAAATTCAGTACCATTATCACTTCGCAACTCACAAACTTTTCGAGTATACTTGAGTTCAATTCTTTTGATGAGAGAGATGATCTCAGCAGGTGCATCACTTTTGGATCTGAGGAATACTACCCAATAGTATCTGGTGAATTCATCAACCACAACTAGAGTGTACTTCTTTCCAGCTCTAGTTTGAACATTCACTGGACCAAAGAGATCCATATGTAGCATGTGAAGAGGTTCAGTGATGCTAAAGTTTTGCCTAGTTTTGAAACTGGCCCTTTTCTGCTTGCCTATCTCACACCCTGGACATGGCTTTTCTTTATTAAAAGAAATCTGTGGTATCCCATCAACCAGTTGTTTGCGAGACAACTTGTTAATATTTTTTGAAATTAAGATGGGATAATCTTTTATGCCACAGCCAGTTGGTGTCCTCATCAGCTTGGTATAGAAGCACTGCTCTTTTGGAGCTGGTTCTATATCCATGATGTACACATTACCTTTTCTTGGTGCAACCATCACCACTTTCCAATCCTTGTTAAATATGGGGCCTTGAGCAATATCGAACAAAACTCTGAAGCCATCATCACAAAGTTGGCTGACACTGATCAGGTTGTATTTCAAACCATTCACAAATGCAACTCTTTTGAATTCGACTTGTCCATTATTGAGCACACCATATCCTTTAGTCTTTCCACTTTGATCATTACCAAACGTCACTGTCGGTCCATCTTGGACAGTGAACTCTTCAAGCAGGGGCTTACATCCGGTCATAGTCCGGCCAATAGCGCTGTCCAGATACCAGATATTCTTCTTTCGATCGCCCTGCACACCCACAAAAATCATCAGTTATTTTTGTGAACCCATCTTTTCTTGATGGGTTCACTGGACTTCTCTACAGAAGTCACAGTTGATTGTTGTGGAGGTAAACTGAAGACTACATCTGGATCTTTTTCACCAGATCCAGGTGCAGGAGTAAAAACGATTGGTATTTGATACCTACTCCCCTTTTTCTTATCAGATTTAGTTCCAGATGGAACATTCTTTTGTTTTGGTTTTGAAGGGGGTTTAATATTTTGTTTTAAAACTGGAGGTGATGAACCTCCTTCCAGATTTTTAATCCGGGCAGTACAACTCTGAACCTGTCGAGACAAAAGTTGGAGTTAACTTTCCAGTTTAAACAAAATATTGTTTTCATCAGGCAACTGAACCTTGGACCTTGGTTCAGCTGGAGTTTTAGTCTTTTGGGTCTTGGGCACCTTAGACTTTTGAGGTAAAGGCTTGTTACCAGTGGCCTTTTTAACTGAAGCACTAGCCTGTTTGGCTCCAGGTTTAACCTCAATGGGGTGGTCTCAATGGGTTCAGTTTTAACAGCTTCAGGTTGATCATAAGAAGTTTCAACCCTGAGAGCTAGAGGCAATGCATGAAGATCTGGTATGAGAGCTGCCATCTCCAGATCTCCAGATTTCCATGCATTCTTCTGGGCATCAATAGTTCTAGAAAATGCATCAAAGTTCTTTCCAGATGCTTTTACCCATGACTTGATAATCTTTTGTTCTTTTTCAAGATCAGAAAATAATTTTTGATTATCAAGTTCCAAAGCCTCAATTTTTAAAACTGATTCCTTGAGAGCCAACTGGACACTTTGTAAATCATTCAGTTGTGGTTTAACATTGTTTAGTTCAATTAAGATAGTGTCAAGATATCTTTCACTATCTGCTCTAACAGTTTCCACAAAAGCCAAATCACCACTTAATGATTCAGCAAGGTCCAGTTTCAGTTCTGGGTCAACTTGGTTGTCATAATCACATACCTTCTTCAAAATGATGTCCACCCATCTTCCAGTGATGACATCTTATTTTGCCACATGCTGCTGTTGATCTTCCAAGGCCATGAAACACATGTCCCTTTCCTCTTCTTCATCAGCTGATAAGTCATCAGAGTACTCCCATTTTCCCTCAGTTTGTGCCATTAAGCACTGATCCTTTTCTTTTTCCATGGACATGAGGGCAATCTGGGCCTTAAGCTTTTTATATTTAGCTTTGTAGCTATCATCAGGCCGATTGAAATTAGGGACAGGGGGGCAAGTTTGGTTGTTCATCTGACTAGATCTGCATTCCTTCATAAAATGACCTTTCTTACCGCATTTATAGCAGGTAAGATTGGTTTTATCCAGAGAGTTGGAGCTGGAAGCATTGTTTGGGCCATTAAATCTTTTAGATTTATGCTTAAACCTGTTAAAGGTTTTAGCGATCATGGCTACCAGATCATCATCGTCAGTTTCATCACAACCATCACTGATTTCAGTAGTCAGGCCAGAGTTCAAGAAACTGTTTAACATCTCCTTCATTGAGTGTGCCTGGACACTCTCTGCAGACATTAAGGCAGCACAAGGTCGCTCAGGTACACTAGCAACCTTGGAACTCTGGCATGGTTCATGGCATCCTGCTCAGCCACCAGTCTTGCAGCATTATTATCTTCAGTGAATCTGAAGGCTCCATAGAGCGATGCAAAAGTATGGCTGTGCAAGGTTTTACCTTGTCTTAAGACAAGAACCATGTTTTCCCATTTGGAAGGAAGAATATCACAAAACTTCTCAAGAAGAATATCCTTATCCTTCTCTACACCCAAGCCTCTCAGCTGATTAATGAGGCTAGAAAATCTAGTGTATGTACCAGTTAGACTTTCATTGGGTAGAGCAAAGAAGGATTCATACTTCTTGTTCAAGGCAACTTTCCTGGTGACAATAGTGTCATCACCTCCTTCAAACTGAATAACTAATTCATCCCACATAGACTTGGCACTGGGAACAACACAAGTGTTGGAATTAGATCTTCAGGGACAGCTCCAAGGATCATGTTCTTGAGTCTGGTGTCCAGATCTACAAGTCTACGATCCTCATCAGACCAATGGTCTTCGAGCTTTTCTCTTGAACCTCTTCTTCCAGTTGGATCTAGAAGAGGACTTACCCAAGAGACATGGGTATATATGGTCCATCCTTAAGGATTTTCAACATATACCTCTCTATCCCACCAAAATGCAAAAGCATTCTGGCCTTCCATGTACCAAAGGTCTCACTGTTTCCATCAAATTTTGGAACAGGAGTGTTAGAATAATGTACATGGACGTAGTTTGGGGCAGTAGGAGGAGGAGGGTTAGAATTAACATTTTGAAAAGGTGATGTATTAGTATTCAAAGGGTTTTCACCTTGACCAGAACCATCTCCACCTTCAGTAGTGTTCATCTAAGCAGATCTAGGCAAGTTTATTAGCCTTCTGCTCTGATACCACTTGTAAGTCCCAACTCAATAGATGGTACTACCTGAAGACACCTCAATGTCGATGGTGGAGTTACTTTGCAATATAAGCTCTGAACTGGAGACGACCAGTTACAGAGAGTATATACCAAGTTCTAGATAGATTACTTATTAAGTGACAATAAGTAAAGAACAATGCAATAAAGTAAAATACTCAAAGTAAATTGGTGAGACAATATGTAATTTTCAAGTGTAATTTATTTATTAACTTTAAATAAATTACAAGGTTGTTGCGGAACCAAGATAATACAATGTATGTAAATATCCTAACAACCTATGAACTACAATTGATCTACACTTGGAATTTCTCTAAACAATCGAAACACTTAAAGTTGTGAAATGTTCCTTTTTGTGATTGAGAGAATATTGCACAAGTTCACCAAGAATATTGCAGGTATGCAAAGTGTGAATTCTTTCGAAGTGTGTTCGAAGAAGTAATATTCTTGGTGTGCAATGACTTGTATTTATAGGCAAAGTTAACATTGGGATGTTAACTTTGGCCGTACAAATATGGTTGAGAGCATTTAAGGAATAACATTTAATTCCTTAAAATGCTGTGTAAAGTTGCAGAATAAAGCAACTTTATTCAACCAGCTTTATGTACCTTTTTGTACTTAAATAATAGGATAAATCTTATTATCCGGGTAAAAGCACATAAAGCATAAAAGTCAATTCCTCGTAATCAGTGTAAAGCTTTGTAAGAGCTTTCCACTGACAGTCTCCAGTTTGTAACTGACTAGAATGTCAACTGGGCTTCGCTGCCATTGTCATTCTCTATCTTCCACTTGTTGTCTTCGACTTCAACTGGTCAGTTCTCAATTGGAGGAAGTCTTCAGTTGCGTTAACTGTACGATGCAACTGGACTTCAATATATTTCTGGACAAATCTTCTGGGTCTTCAGTTTCACTGGGTCTCCAGGTGCAACTGGAGACTGGCCAGTTTACCAGTAAACTGGTCCTAACATCTGGGGTGGCCATCAAAGAAGCAGATATAGGCAATGTTTAGCCTTCTGCTCTGATACCAATTGTGAGGTCCCAAATACGATGGTTAACCCAGAAGTTTAAAATACAACAAGTCTAATAATCACTAGAATGGACTAGTATTACTTAAATATAAATGCAAGTATATAAATAAAGTAATACATGACTTAAAGCAATAAACAAGTAAAGTGGAACATAATGTATTTTTCAAGGTGTATTTTATTTATGATGTTAAATAAAATACAAGGTTGTGCGGAATCAAGATAATACAAATAAGTATGTATCCTAACAACCTATGAATTACAAATGATCTATATTTGTCAAATAACTCTTTTGGATCGAGATACTTAAAGTTGTGAAGTATCCCTATTTAAGATCGAGAGTATTTAGAAAAATTCACTCTAATGCTAAATGTATGCTTAAAAGTAATTTTCTCAAAGAAATGACTTTGTATTTATAGGCAAACAATTTCACCAGTGAAATTGTGCCGTACAAATATGGTTGCATGTATTTAATGAACCGACAAGATCATTAAATGCATTGGTTAAGGTACAAGGATAAAGTCACATCAATATGACTTTATTCTTTTAACCAACCACCTTTACACACGTATAAACTTTGGTAAAGAACAAGTGGAATGTTCTTTGGAAAGTGTGTAAAGGCAAAAGTCAATTCCTCGATATCAGTGTTCAGACTTGTAAGGTCTAGAACACTGACAATCCTCCAGTGTACAGATCTGGTAAGACTTCCAGTGGACTCCGCCATTTGTCAGTCTTCTTTATTCTGACTTCAGTCTTTGACTTTAGTGAAAACGTCTTCAGTAGAGTAGATCTGGACTGGGGTGAAGTCCAGTGAGCTAATCTGGAGAATACTCCAGATTTCCTATACAAGTGTTTGCTCACTGGTCTTCCATTATTTCTGAACAAATCTTCAGAGGGACTCTAGATTCCAAGTCTGGAGTAGGTCCAGTAATATACCATTTCTGGACAGATCTTCAGTAAGGCTCCAGTAGTCGAGTCTGGAGCGAGTCCAGTAAATCTGGACCTAACAACTAATGATGATTGTAATGGATATGTTTTCCAACTTTTTGCGAGCAAGACAAGAAACCAGAATAGGAATTTTCATCTGAGCCTGTTGGATCTCGCCAATTTCAAAAACCTGTTGTGGAGGGTATGCTATCAAGTCACATGCATTTTCTTTAATGTATCATATAAGTTACAATATATTAAGGGTTGTCGATATGAGGAAAGCCTTTGTCTTGGCTTACCAAAAGTTAAATTCAAGTGGATGACCAACAAAAAGTTATGATATGAGGTGATTGTGTTCTTAAGTATGAATTCTCATAATTGTTATGGCATCTATAGAACTGTTAAGTAGATTTTTTTTGTAGGGTGATGTAGTGTAAAAAGTCTAACAATAACGTCATCTATATAAATTTTAATGTGTTGCCTATTTTCTTTTAGGTCCAATAAGGGACAAAGGTGCAGAGCCAAGCATTGGCTCTTTGGCATGGTTTTGGCTCTTTTCTAACCAATAGATGTGTGCCATGTGGACTTGCCAATTATCCAATTCTTGCCAATTTCTTGCCAAAATGTGAGGTGTAGTTGCCAATTTTTGCCAATCCTTGCCAATTTGATATTTACCAAATAAACCCTAAACTTTCATTAAATTTAAAAACAACAATACAACTAAATAAAACATTACATTAATTTAAAACATAAAACACACAAATACATATAAATAAAGAAGATCCCCCCCCCCCCCCCCCCCCCCCCCCCCCCCCCCCCCCCCCCCCCCCCCCCCCCCCCCCCCCCCCCCCCCCCCCCCCCCCCCCCCCCCCCCCCCCCCCCCCCCCCCCCCCCCCCCCCCCCCCCCCCCCCCCCCCCCCCCCCCCCCCCCCCCCCCCCCCCCCCCCCCCCCCCCCCCCCCCCCCCCCCCCCCCCCCCCCCCCCCCCCCCCCCCCCCCCCCCCCCCCCCCCCCCCCCCCCCCCCCCCCCCCCCCCCCCCCCCCCCCCCCCCCCCCCCCCCCCCCCCCCCCCCCCCCCCCCCCCCCCCCCCCCCCCCCCCCCCCCCCCCCCCCCCCCCCCCCCCCCCCCCCCCCCCCCCCCCCCCCCCCCCCCCCCCCCCCCCCCCCCCCCCCCCCCCCCCCCCCCCCCCCCCCCCCCCCCCCCCCCCCCCCCCCCCCCCCCCCCCCCCCCCCCCCCCCCCCCCCCCCCCCCCCCCCCCCCCCCCCCCCCCCCCCCCCCCCCCCCCCCCCCCCCCCCCCCCCCCCCCCCCCCCCCCCCCCCCCCCCCCCCCCCCCCCCCCCCCCCCCCCCCCCCCCCCCCCCCCCCCCCCCCCCCCCCCCCCCCCCCCCCCCCCCCCCCCCCCCCCCCCCCCCCCCCCCCCCCCCCCCCCCCCCCCCCCCCCCCCCCCCCCCCCCCCCCCCCCCCCCCCCCCCCCCCCCCCCCCCCCCCCCCCCCCCCCCCCCCCCCCCCCCCCCCCCCCCCCCCCCCCCCCCCCCCCCCCCCCCCCCCCCCCCCCCCCCCCCCCCCCCCCCCCCCCCCCCCCCCCCCCCCCCCCCCCCCCCCCCCCCCCCCCCCCCCCCCCCCCCCCCCCCCCCCCCCCCCCCCCCCCCCCCCCCCCCCCCCCCCCCCCCCCCCCCCCCCCCCCCCCCCCCCCCCCCCCCCCCCCCCCCCCCCCCCCCCCCCCCCCCCCCCCCCCCCCCCCCCCCCCCCCCCCCCCCCCCCCCCCCCCCCCCCCCCCCCCCCCCCCCCCCCCCCCCCCCCCCCCCCCCCCCCCCCCCCCCCCCCCCCCCCCCCCCCCCCCCCCCCCCCCCCCCCCCCCCCCCCCCCCCCCCCCCCCCCCCCCCCCCCCCCCCCCCCCCCCCCCCCCCCCCCCCCCCCCCCCCCCCCCCCCCCCCCCCCCCCCCCCCCCCCCCCCCCCCCCCCCCCCCCCCCCCCCCCCCCCCCCCCCCCCCCCCCCCCCCCCCCCCCCCCCCCCCCCCCCCCCCCCCCCCCCCCCCCCCCCCCCCCCCCCCCCCCCCCCCCCCCCCCCCCCCCCCCCCCCCCCCCCCCCCCCCCCCCCCCCCCCCCCCCCCCCCCCCCCCCCCCCCCCCCCCCCCCCCCCCCCCCCCCCCCCCCCCCCCCCCCCCCCCCCCCCCCCCCCCCCCCCCCCCCCCCCCCCCCCCCCCCCCCCCCCCCCCCCCCCCCCCCCCCCCCCCCCCCCCCCCCCCCCCCCCCCCCCCCCCCCCCCCCCCCCCCCCCCCCCCCCCCCCCCCCCCCCCCCCCCCCCCCCCCCCCCCCCCCCCCCCCCCCCCCCCCCCCCCCCCCCCCCCCCCCCCCCCCCCCCCCCCCCCCCCCCCCCCCCCCCCCCCCCCCCCCCCCCCCCCCCCCCCCCCCCCCCCCCCCCCCCCCCCCCCCCCCCCCCCCCCCCCCCCCCCCCCCCCCCCCCCCCCCCCCCTTTCCTTTACTCTTTCTTTCTTTCATTCAATTTTCCACCTACCATCTTCAAATCATCATAAGTTCATCACCCAAACTCGCAAATCTTGTGTTAATAATGACAAATTAACTAAATCTAGTAGCCATAACAATAATAATCATCATTCTCCAAGAATTTCAAGTTATCAAGTGTTCATCCTTTCTCTAGAGCTCCAAATCCGAATTTGAAGTTGTGGATTGTTTTGGTAAGTCAAATCTAACTTAAATTCACCATTTTATGATGTTAAACATGTCTATAGGTCAAAACATAAGAGATCTAGGCCAAAAACGAGTCAAAAACAAATTAGGGTTTTCTAGGGTTTGGTTTGGGTCAAGAATGATTTTGGAGATGATTTGATGTTTTGGATGAAAATTATGAAGTGGGTTATGTTTATTTATGTCAAAATATGTTTAATTATGCTTCAAAATGAGTCTTGGAACCTCCTAAATCGATTTCAAGGTCAAGAATTGAGTTTGGGTTGAGTTTGGTTCGTGTTTGGCTTGATTTGGGACTGATCTGGGCTGAATCGCGTCGTGATTGATCTTCCTCGCGTCGCGAGGGGTTGAAATTCGAGCAAAATTGTGTTCAGATGAAAATATCGTGCCGTGATGTCAAATTATCGCGCCGTGATGTCAATTTATCGCGCCATGATACACTGCAGAAAAGTCATTTTCAAACGTCCATAACTTTTAAACCGTAAGTCATTTTTGACGATTCTAGCGGCCACGGAACCGTAAATGAGTCTACTTTCTAATGGTATAGGCCAATTATCCCTGCACATAACTTGATCATACTAAAAGTTTATAGGATGCAACAGTGGTTAAGTCTCAGCGAGTTATTACGAAACAAAACGTAACGGTTCCACTTTGGTTGCATCAAATCTTTATAAAATGGACATAATAAGGCATTTATGGTAATATTAGGTCAGTATTTAGGAGACCTTAACTTTGGGATGCTTTAGGATTAATGTGATACGTGTATTATAGATTTCGGCTCTCGTGGGAATCGGTTCTACTTCCTTTCATCTTGGGATTGTATTGCGCGCGTCAGGTGAGTTCCGTAGCTCCCTACTCAATTGAGATTCGGGCTGAAAAGTGTACA
The DNA here is from genome assembly GCA_034093135.1 of Erigeron breviscapus. NCBI lineage: Eukaryota > Viridiplantae > Streptophyta > Magnoliopsida > Asterales > Asteraceae > Erigeron > Erigeron breviscapus. The sequence goes on along the minus strand of CM067169.1, from coordinate 7,559,124 downwards.
TACTTGTTTGATTGTTGGTTACTTAATTGATTGATTGTTCTATTGACGTATTGACTTATCGCTCGGTTAATTATGCTTTTGTTATGAATACATGTTGTGGTTTGGATAGTTGTACATACATGGAAGACGATTATACTTTCAATGAGTTGTAGATGTGGTGGGAAGGCTGCGGGTGACCCTATATATAAGCATCTATGATTCCTTGAAAGTAGAATCGTATGAAGTGTATGTGCATTGTGTTGTCGTTAACTAGATACGTTATGATATGAAACGAGATGTTAGTTATCTAATTGTTTGCTTGTGATGCGTGTTATTTGACATTTATTTGTGATGAAAGACGTATATTATATTTATGGTATGACGTGACGGTGGATTGACGAATCCACACCCATTATGATCATGGCCACATTATGACGATACTTTATTTAAGACGTATGACGTATATTATATATATTGTAAGACGTGACGGTGGATTGACGAATCCACACCCGGCATGATCATAATCGGGATAAGTCCATGTTGATGGCATAACGATTAAGTCCACGATTGTGGCATAACGATAAAGTCCACATTTGTGGCATAACGTTGTGGTTGACGATATTGTTTAACGTGTATATTGTGTATGAATCGTTTAGTTGTAACGTAACGTTGATATGATGATTTGTGAACGCATGGATGATGAGGTAAGTATCTTCATCTTTGTATATCATTAACGGTTGATATCCCGACACTTGATTCCTATTACTTACCCCTACGAACTCACCAACTTTATGTTGACACATTTTAGTACACTTTTCAGGTAAACAGACAAATTAAAGATGTATTGGATGTTTTATTGCATGCTAGGATTGGACTTGGACTGTTCCATGGATCCGTGATCCTTTATACCCGATTAAGGGTTATGCTTATGTGTGATCCGGTACTTGCATTCTTGAATGGTTAGTATGGATTATTGAATCCTATTTATGCATTTTGTTAGGTCCAGATTTACTGGACTCGCTCCAGACTCGACTACTGGAGCCTTACTGAAGATCTGTCCAGAAACGTGTTCTACTGGACCTACTCCAGACTTGAATCTGGAGTCCCTCTGAAGATTTGTCTAGAAATAATGGAAGACCAGTGAGCAAATACTTGTATAGGAAATCTGGAGTATTCTCCAGATTAGCTCACTGGACTTCATCCCAGTCCAGATCTACTCTACTGAAGACGTTCTCACTGAAGTCAAAGACTGAAGTCAGAATAAAGAAGACTGACAAATGGCGGAGTCCACTGGAAGTCTTACCAGATTTGTACACTGGAGGATTGTCAGTGTTCTAGACCTTACAAGTCTGAACACTGATATCGAGGAATTGACTTTTGCCTTTACACACTTTCCAAAGAACAATCCACTTGTTCTTTACCAAAGTTTATACGTGTGTAAAGGTGGTTGGTTAAAAGAATAAAGTCATATTGATGTGACTTTATCCTTGTACCATTAACCAATGCATTTAATGTTCTTGTCGGTTCATTAAATGCATGCAACCATATTTGTACGGCACAAAATTCACTGGTGAATTTTGTTGCCTATAAATACAAAGTCATTTCTTTGAGAAACTTACTTTAAAGCATACATTTAGCATTAGAGTGAATTTGTCTAAATACTCTCGATCTTAAACAGGGATACTTCACAACTTTAAGTATCTCGATTCAAAAGAGTTATTTGACAAATATAGATCATTTGTAATTCATAGGTTGTTAGGATACATACTTATTTGTATTATCTTGATTCCACACAACCTTGTATTTTATTTAACATCATAAATAAAATACACCTTGAAAAATACATAATGTTCCACTTTACTTGTTTATTGCTTTAAGTCTTGTATTACTTTGTTTATATATTCTTGCATTTATTTACAAGTAATACTAGTTCATTCTAGTGATTATTAGACTTGTTGTATTTTACACTTTCGGGGTTAACCATCGTATTTGGGACCTCACATTTGGTATCAGAGCAGAAGGCTAAACATTGCCTAGATCTACTTCTTTGATGGCCACCCCTGAAAATACACAAGGAAGTTTTAATTTTGGTCCCGATCCTAATGTTAATATTAATGATCAAAATAATGAACCACCTATTGTTAATAACACTAATCCACCACCTCCTCCTCCTACTCCTGTTTCTCCACACGTGCATGTGCACTATTCAAATAATCCTGTTCCTAAATTCAGTGGGAACAGTGATGAGTTTGGTACGTGGAAGGCTAGGATGATATTGCATATCACTGGTATTGAGAGGAACATGATGAAAATCTTAAATGAAGGTCCTTATGTCCACTACATCACCTCTCAATCCCCTTCTTGATCCTTCTGGATCTAGAAGAGGAAGGGAAAAGAGGGAGGAACATTGGTCTGAAGAGGAGAGGAGACTGGTGAATCTAGACACCCTTCTCAAAAATATGATCCTCGGGGCCGTTCCAGAAACCCTAATTCCCACACTAGTTCTTTTTCCTAGTGCTAAAACCATGTGGGATGAACTTTAAACCAGCATGAAGGAGGAGATGACACCATTGTCACCAGAAAGGTCTCCTTAAACAAGAGGTATGAGTCATTTTTTGCTCAGCCTAATGAGTCTCTCACTCGTACTTACACCAGATTTATGAGTATCATAAACCAGTTGAGAGGTCTTGGGGTTGAGAAGGACAAGGATATACTTCTGGAGAAATTTGTGATATTCTGCCCACCAAATGGTCTCACATGATCCTGGTCTTACGACAAGGTAAAACTCTGCACACACACACTCTCTCAACACTTTATGGAGCTTTCAGGTACACTGAAGAAAATCAAGCTCAGAGAGTGGTGGCAGAACAAGATGCTTATAACCATGCCTCCAGTAGTCCTAATGTGGTTAGTCATACTGAACCACAAAGTACAGCACTGATATCTTCTGAGAATGTATTTTCTATGAAGAAGATGATGTCTGAACTCATGGATTCTGGAGAGTCCAGTCAAATCTCTCCAGACTGTTGTGATGAAACTGATGATGATGACCTTGTTGCAATGATTGCTAAAACGTTTAACCGTTTCAAAGCAAGAGCAAATAGGCCATCTGGACAATTTGCATCCAGTTCTTCAACTGATAAGACCAATTTGACATGCTTTAAGTGTGGCAAAAAGGGTCATTTCATGAAAGATTGCAAGTCCAGCCAGTTTGTATCCAAGCCTGGTCCATTTTCTTCAAATAATAAGCCTGATGATAGCTATAAATTGAAATATAAAAAGCTTAAGGCCCAGATTGCTCTCATGGCACAACAAATGGAAAACAATAATAAGTGCATGATTGCAACAACAGAAGAGAAGTGGGTTCCTTCTGATGAATCATCTGCTGATGAAGAAGAAGAAAGAGATTGCTGTTACATGGCTCTGGCAGACGAAGAGCACCTAGTGAAGGAAGATGTCACATCTGGACGATGGGTGGACATTGTTATTAAAAAGGTTAGTGATTATGATACTGCAACTGACCAAGAATTAAAACTGGACATTGCTGAAGCTCTTAATTCTGATTTGATATTTCTAGAAACTGTTAGATCTGATTGTGTAAATGGTCTAGAAACAGATTTTTCTGAAATAACTTTTTTAAAATCAAAATTGAAAGAACTTCAAGACATTGAACTGGCATTTCAAGCCCAGGTTCTGGTAACTGAACAATTGATTCAAGAAAAACAAGATCTTGAAGTCATTTTAGAGAAAGAAAAAACTGGTGATTAAATCATGGCTAGAAACCAGGAAAGGCTAAGGTATCATCTGATGAAAATATTTTGTCCAGGTTAGAGAGCCAGATTCAAATACTGACTCGTCAATTTCAAAGTTTTAATGCAAGATTAAACTTTATTGAGGGTACTTCATCTGGCCCTAGACAAAATACAAAACCTTTTGCAAAAAAGTTAAATCTATTTCTCCAGTTGAGAAAAAGAAAAAGGTTTCAAATCTATCAACCCAGTGGTCTTTTCAACTAAGACCACTGTTGAAGAAAGTGAACTAAACCAGATTGCCCCAGGGACCAATAAGGGAGGGTCCAGTGAACCCATCAGTCGATGGGTTCCCAAATCTAACTGATAATATCTGGTGGATGTGCAGGGCGATCGAAAGAAATATATCTGGTATCTTGACAGTGCTGCTGGCAGGACGATGACCGGATGTAAGACCCTGCTGGAGGAGTTTCACCATTTCTGATGGACCCTCCATTACTTTTGGAAATGATGGTTGTGGAAAGACTGAGGGATACGGTGTTCTGAACAATGGACAAGTCAAGTTCAGACGTGTTGCATTTGTGAATGGTTTGAAATATAACCTGATCAGTGTAAGCCAACTGTGTGATGATGGCTATCAAGTTTTATTCAATATTGCTCAGGGTATTGTATTCAACAAGGACTGGAAGGTAATGTTGATTGCTCCCAGAAAAGGGAATGTGTACGTGATGGATATGGAAAGCTCTCCTTCAGAGCAGTGTTTCTATTACTCAAGCTGATGAAGACACAAACTGGTTATGGGACAAAAGGTTATCCCATTTAAATTTCAAGAATATTAATAAGTTGTCCAGAAAACAACTTGCAGATGGGATACCTTCTGTTTCCTTCAAAAAGGAAAGGCCATGTCCAGGATGTGAGATGGGTAAGAAGAAACGTACCAGTTTCAAGACCAGACAGAATTTCAGCATATCTGAACCTCTTCATATGCTTCATATGGACCTCTTTGGTCCAGTAAACGTTCAGACTCGTGCTGGTAAAAGATACACCCTGGTGATCGTAGATGAATTTTCCAGATATTGTTGGGTTAACTTTCTCAGGTCTAAAAGTGAAGCTGCTGCTGAAATCATCAGTCTTATCAAGCAAATTAAGTACAGTCGAAAGGTGTGTCAGTTAAGAAGTGACAATGGAACAGAATTCCAGAATGCAACTCTGGAGTCATTCGGTACTGACACTGGCATCTCCCAGAATTTCTCATCAGCCCGCTCTCCAGAACAGAATGGAGTTGTGGAAAGGAAGAATCGAACGCTGATAGAAGCTGCCAGGAGTATGCTTGCTGAATCTGGTCTGTCTACCAGTTTCTGGGCTGAAGCAATTGCTACTGCTTGCCACACCAAGAACCGGTCAGTGTATGTGAAGCGACACAAAAAGACAGCATATGAAGTCTTAAGAAATAGAAAACCAAATATTGGTTATTTTCACGTTTTTGGATGTCCAGTTTACATCCTGAACGACTCCAGTCAGTTAGGCAAATTTGATGCCAAAGCTGATGAAGGGTATTTCTTAGGCTATTCAGCCATTAGCAAGGCCTTCAGAGTCTACAACAAGAGACTGGAGAAGGTCCATGAGTCAATTCATGTCACATTTGATGAATCAAATGCTGCAATCAACAAGAAGCCAGCCCTTGACACTCCCCCAGTAACTCCAATTGTCTTTTTTGAATCTGATCCTATCAACTACAATAAAGAAGATTCAGAAGACACAGTTTCCAGTCATCCTGATCTGGAACCTGTTCAGAAAAAGAAACGCTCCAGTGGTACTCCATTCTATCCTTCTATTATTTTCAAACTACCCTCTGAAATTAATATTGGATTAGATGTTCGTACTACTCCCCAGTATCAGTGTCAGTTGAGAATATACCAGAAATGTCTTCTTATGAAGAATTCCAAACTGAACCAGTACTTCAAGAAATGCCTTCAAATGAAGAATTTCATGATGCAAATCGTGATTTAAATGACTCAGATGAAGATGCTAAAGTAGTCTGGCAAGATCCTCCTCTTGAAGCAACTCCAGAGGAGACTCAACTGAATTCTTGCACTGATATTGTTTCAGTAACAATCCTGGTCAGTACTCCAGATGGACAAAAGCTCATCCTATTGATCAGATCATAGGTGACTCCAGTAGAGGAGTTCAGACCAGAAGAGCCTCCAGTAATCATTGCTTATATGTTAGTTTTCTATCATTGATGGAACCAAAGAAGATTGACGAGGCTATGGAAGATCCAAGCTGGGTGACTGCTATGCAAGAAGAGCTTCACTAGTTTGAAAGGAACAAGGTCTGGTATCTGGTTCCTTTCCCAGTTGGAAAGAAAGAACCAATTGGAACAAGATGGGTCTTCAGGAACAAAGTAGATGAAGATGGCCACGTAATCAGAAACAAGGCCAGACTGGTAGCACAAGGCTACTGCCAGTCAGATGTCGATTTTGATGAATCGTTTGCTCCAGTGGCTAGACTTGAAGTGATCAGAATATTCTTAGCATTTGCTGCTTATCATCAGTTCAAGGTCTACCAGATGGATGTAAAGAGTGCTTTCTTAAATGAAAAGCTTGAAGAAGAAGTTTATGTCAGACAACCACCAGGTTTCGTTGATGAAAAGCATCCACATTGGGTATATCGTCTGGACAAAGCACTTTATGGCCTCAGACAAGCCCCACGTGCCTGGTATGACACTCTGACTAAAACATTTATTGAAAAATGGTTTCAAAAGAGGTGCAATTGACAATACCTTATTTATTCTTCATGAAAAAGGTAATCTGTTAATGGTACAAATTTATGTTGATGATATTCTTTTTGGGTCTACTGATGAAATGAATGAGTTTGATGGGTGAATTAACATATTTCTTGGACTCCAGATTAAACAAAACAAAGATGGCATTTTTATTAATCAGGAAAAATATGTTAGAGATCTTTAAAGAAATATGATATGAACTCTTCACCATCTAAACCAACTCCAATTTCTGCACCACTGCCACTGGACTCCGATCCAGATGGTAAACCAGTGAACACCACTGTCTATAGAGGCATGGTTGGTTCACTGATGTATTTAACTGCCAGTAGACCAGATATTATGTTTTCAACATGGTTATGTGCCAGATATCAGTCTAATCCAAAGGAATCTCATATGCTTGCTGTAAAGCGCAACTGAAGTACCTTAAGGGTGTCCCCAGTTTGGGTCTTTGGTATCCCAAAGGCTCAGGCATGGATCTAATGGGTTATTCAGATTCAGATCATGCAGGTTGTAAGATAGACAGGAAATCCCACTACTGGTGGATGTCATTTCCTTGGTGGCAAACTGGTCAGCTGGACCAGTAAGAAGCAAACTTCAGTTTCATTGTCTACTGCTGAAGCTGAATACGTGTCTGCAGCCAGTTGTTGTGCTCAGATACTCTGGATGAAGAACCAGTTGCTTGATTATGGTATTAAGTACTCAAAGACCCCAATCTTTTGTGATAATACCAGTGTCATTGCTATCTCGAACAATCCAGTCATGCATTCCAAAACGAAGCACATTGATCTCAGGTATCATTTTATCCGTGATCATATTATGAAAAACAACATTGAACTCCATTTTATTCCCACTGACAAACTACTCGCTGACATTTTTACTAAACCTCTGGATGTCAAAACTTTTGAATATCTTGTTGGTGAGTTGGGAATGTTAAACCCTTAAATCTGGAACCTTGGTATTGAACGCCATTGTGTACTACTGAGGATCTTTGATTTAAAGATTTATAAATTTATAACTGCTCAGATATTGAACGCGTTGTGTACTATCTTTGCATTAATAGATTTCTGGATCAACATTCCAGGGGGAAAGACTTGAAAGATATTTTTGTTCTTGAAAAATGTTTTAAGTTCAGGGGGAATTTATTAATTTATTTTCTCACTGGACAAATTCTTCAGAAAATATTACTGGTACTTTGTAAATGTGTCCCTCTCACTGGTAATTGGACAGGTTGAAGTGCGTGTTTGAGTTGACTTTTGTCTCCTTGTAAATGTGTCCCTCTCATTTGTCTGTATTAGTTGACGTGCACGTTTGAGGTTACCAGTCTTTCAAAATGGTTTTCACTGGTACTTTACTGGAGTGTCCCTCCAGTATACCATCAGTGCATGCTTCACTGGACTAATCCACCAGTGATACTGGAGTGTCCAGTCAACCTCCAGATGCACTGAAATGAGTCATAATATTTTTTAAATACTTGGTCATTGTGCGTGCCACGTAAGCAAACTTTTTAAAGATATTTATCTTATAATCCTACGTGGCATGTAAATTTTTTCAAAGAAATGATGGTCTTTTTACCTTGGGAAGACAAAAAGTGCAACTTGATACTGTTTGTGGGCTGTAAACCGTCACACATTTATGTGTGATGTGATGTAATTAATGCGGATCTCAGAACTTGATCAAAATTTTATTTGATAATTTCAAATTAAACCGTTTGAGTTCCACATTCTCTCTCCTATATATACCCACTTTCAATTTCATTTGCATTTACTTCGAACATATTTACTCCCAAATCTTTCAAATTCCTTCATTTATTTCTTCATTCAATTTCCAATCATAATCATCTCTCATATTTACTCCATTTCCATTCAATTCTTCATCAAATCTTCATCAAAACCCTAAATTTTCAATTTCATCTTCATCTATTCATATTCAAATGGCACCAAGACAATCCAAATCGCTTAAAAATCTGCTCGCCGCTGAATATGATCCAACTGAAAAATGTTGAAAGGGCACCTCATATCACATTAGAGGCAAAAGCTATAAAATAAACATGAATAACTGGATGGCCAGACTTTCACTTTCCAGTGTTCATGATGCCCAATCTGTTATTGGGAGATTAAACACATTTTTTCTCTCATGTCCATTATATGGTGCGTTAACATTAAATCCAGGGAGGATGTACCATGATTACTTTGTGAATTCTGGTACACTGCACAATATGATGATACAACTTCATCAATTACTTATTCTCTGAAGCAAGGTACCAGATCCTTGGGTTTCACTGTTAGTCTACTCAGGTCTGTTCTACAATTGAATTATTTTGAACAGAATGAGTTGCCCATTGAACTTCCCTCTAGTATCAATACAAGGGAAGTGTGCAGACTGATGGGGCACACAGATATTATGGATGAGCATGGCCAGCTATCCAGGAAGGGAACAGTCTACATGAGCAAACTGACAGACTCATGGAGATTCTTCTTCACACATATCGTTGAATGTTTGGGAGGCAGTTCTGGAGGGTTGGACCAGATAAATCAAACTCATCTCCAGATTGCCTACTGCCTCTGGTTTGGACTCAGAGTGGATTTCGCTCAGATCCTATTTGATGATCTGGTAGAGCGTCTTAGGGTGAAAGGAAGAAAAAGCTTTTGTTCCATATATACGCTTTCTTTCACTGATGTTTAAAAGAGCTCTAGGAGACCAGTACGATTATGAAACTACTCACTTTTCTGTGAGTGAGTATATGGGGGATCTGACCAACCTAAGATCTCCACTGAATGAGGTAGATATTCCTCAGTCCATGCTCTCTTTTCAAAGGGAAGAAGTTGAAGTGGCTCCAGGTAGAGGTCAAGTTGGTGAAGGACCCTCTGGTGACCAAGATGTACAGATTATAGAAGCTGTACAACCCATTAGGACAAGTGGCTCCTGAAGGTCAAGGACCAGAAAATGTTGAACCTTCCAGACGACCAAGATCAAGGCGTCTGATGAGAGCTGGAGTTCAGGTGAATCCTGAAAGACATCCTGGTGATGTAATGAATTTGGATGGGTCTCCGATTTTTGAACCTGAAGAGAATGTACAGGTTGTTGGGCAGGTGACTGATGAACAGATAGAAAATGTGGCTCAGATTGTTGAGCAGGTCGAACAAGATGTTCAGACTGATGAACAAGTATCTGGTGAGCAAGAGGCTCGAATCGATTTGAATGTTGAAGCAAGTGAACAGGCTGGTGAACTGGTTGGTGCTCAGGCTGGTGATACAACTGTTGGTGAAATGTTTTGGGATGAGGCTGATTCTCCCATGTCAGAAGGTCAGAATTTTGATGTCAATATGAACTTTTTGGGTGAGGATGTTGTACAAGTTGAAAGTCTACCAGAAATGCCAACACCTCCACCAGAAACTAATATTCCTCCACCAGAATCAGAAATGCCACCACCTCCACCAGAATCAAACATGCCACCACCACCACCACCTTCAATTCCACAATCCACTCCTTACTTTAATCCATTCACAATCCAAACTTCACAATCTCAACCTCCACCAATCGAAACTCCAGTCGAGATATCTGAACAAGGTGCGCTGGACTCAACAGTTGTAACATCTGAAGCTGCAACTGAAGAGGTCTGGGCACAAGTACCATTAATGACCAGATTGCCTTCCACTCTTGAACCTCCCAGTGGTCTCTCCACTTCATCTTCTGCCGAGGTCCAAGGCCTTTTAAATAAGGTGGCGGACCTGGAGAGATCACTCCAGACTTCATCGCAGGTTATTTTAGACTTTAAATCTTTATTATCAAATAACCTTGCATCTGAGATGAATGTGTTTGCTGGGAATGAGAAGCTTGTTTTTGAGAAGCTTGATGAACTGGTAATAGCCACTAATAACAATACTGAAAACATCAAAGTGGCAGTCCAGGGATTGGAGACAAGGCTGGTGAACTCTGTTCAGACTGCAGTGAAAGGTGAACTTGTTCAACCACTGGCAGGTCTGAAAGAAGAGGTTCAGAAGTTGGTTACCAGGATAAGTTCTCTGGAGAGTAGGTCCACACTTGATCAGGCTGCTGTTGTTAGCACGATTAGTGATGAATGTACAAAGAAGTTCAGAATCAGTATGCTGAAAGAATTATCTGAAGAAATTTCTGAGTCTGTTCTTTGAACTATTCAAGATGGGGTGTTACCCCAAGTGGAGAAGTTGATGGAAGAAAAATTGCCAAAGCACTTGCCTAAAGAAGTTGAAACTGTTAAAAAGGAAGTGCAGGCACTTAAGAAAATTGTGACTGATACAACTCCAGTGACTGGAAGAACCTTTGGTGCACTGGACAGACATATGCTAGAACAATTATGGAATGATCTCAAGTCCAGAACTGGTGATCATTCCAAGGGGGAAAAGTCGTCTGGTGACCAAGAAGGTTTGATAAGAAAGAAGAAGGAAGTTGTTGCCAGTGCTGTTGAAAAGGCCTTTGCTACTGAAAGCATTGTGCAACAAAAACAAGTGACTGGTACTGATGCCAGTGCACAATTAGCACAAAGAGCATTTGGCACTGAAGCCACTATGCTGACTGAAGAAGCTGCTGGTACTGAAGCCAGTGAGCCCAGTTTGAATCTTTCCCAGATATACCAACTACTCTGAAGTCTGTTAAAGGAAAAGAACAAATGGTATCTGGTGAAGAAGAGCAAACTGTTGAAGGATCATCAGAGTTTCCCACTGCTGATGATGAAACCTCTAAGAAGCTGGAACAAGAATGCATAATGATAGAGATCTTTAAGAGAAATCAAAGAGATGAACTGCTGGCCCATCAAAGGGAGATGGCAACTATGGGGACTCTGGACTCTTATAATGCTGGCAGGTTAGGCATAAACATTGATGTTTACAAAAAGATGAAGGAAGACCCCAGAGTTCATCAATGTCTGAATGCATTGAATGATGTTCATGTACGCTCCTTTTACGCCGAAGAAGAACAGATTTATGATTCAATAATTTATGGTGTAAGTGTACCAGAACTTATCAGACAGAGGAAGGAGGAACTGGTGAACCTCCAGAGGAAGATAAGGAAAAATGTTGGTGCTCTGGAGTTTGAGTACAGAAAGAAAGTGACTGGCTTACCAAAACTGACTGCCAAATAGATCAAAGCAATTAAAGATGCTGATGTAAGCAAAGCATCAAGCGAAGCGATCTATTAGCAACAAGTGAGGGAGGTACCGACTAGGTACCCCGAACGGATAGGAAAGGAGAGGAAGCATCAAGCGAAGCGATCTATTAGCAACAAGTGAGGGAGGTACCGACTAGGTACCCCGAACGGATAGGAAAGGAGAGGAAGCATCAAGCGAGCTCAGGCCAGCGATAACAACAGTGATAGTGTTTGTTTTTTTGTTGTTGTTTTTCTTCCTGTTTGGAAAGGAGTGCCTTTGCTCTTGTCTTCCTGTCCGGAAGTGTTCTTGTGTTCCTGTCCGGATTTGTTGCTTGTTTTTCTTGCTTGTCCTCCTGCCCGGAAGAGTTATTGTTGCTTGTTTTAAGAATGCCCCAAGTAAGGACACCTAAAAAAGGGAGCTCAGGCCAGCGATAACAACAGTGATAGTGTTTGTTTTTTTGTTGTTGTTTTTCTTCCTGTTTGGAAAGGAGTGCCTTTGCTCTTGTCTTCCTGTCCGGAAGTGTTCTTGTGTTCCTGTCCGGATTTGTTGCTTGTTTTTCTTGCTTGTCCTCCTGCCCGGAAGAGTTATTGTTGCTTGTTTTAAGAATGCCCCAAGTAAGGACACCTAAAAAAGGGAGCTCAGGCCAGCGATAACAACAGTGATAGTGTTTGTTTTTTTGTTGTTGTTTTTCTTCCTGTTTGGAAAGGAGTGCCTTTGCTCTTGTCTTCCTGTCCGGAAGTGTTCTTGTGTTCCTGTCCGGATTTGTTGCTTGTTTTTCTTGCTTGTCCTCCTGCCCGGAAGAGTTATTGTTGCTTGTTTTAAGAATGCCCCAAGTAAGGACACCTAAAAAAGGGAGCTCAGGCCAGCGATAACAACAGTGATAGTGTTTGTTTTTTTGTTGTTGTTTTTCTTCCTGTTTGGAAAGGAGTGCCTTTGCTCTTGTCTTCCTGTCCGGAAGTGTTCTTGTGTTCCTGTCCGGATTTGTTGCTTGTTTTTCTTGCTTGTCCTCCTGCCCGGAAGAGTTATTGTTGCTTGTTTTTCTTGCTTGTCCTCCTGCCCGGAAGAGTTATTGTTGCTTGTTTTAAGAATGCCCCAAGTAAGGACACCTAAAAAAGGGAGCTCAGGCCAGCGATAACAACAGTGATAGTGTTTGTTTTTTTGTTGTTGTTTTTCTTCCTGTTTGGAAAGGAGTGCCTTTGCTCTTGTCTTCCTGTCCGGAAGTGTTCTTGTGTTCCTGTCCGGATTTGTTGCTTGTTTTTCTTGCTTGTCCTCCTGCCCGGAAGAGTTATTGTTGCTTGTTTTAAGAATGCCCCAAGTAAGGACACCTAAAAAAGGGGCTTTTAACCGCATTTAGTTTTTCTATAGCATAGATGCCCTAAAGGTAGGTTAAGCTGGGTTAAAAGTGCCTAGAAAGGCTTATCAGTGGCTAATCGGGTCCCCTTAGTAGGTACTAAAGCAGCTCAAAGGGCTTTCTCGTGGCTTTTAAGCCTCACTTATGAGCTACAATGAACTAAAGATGCTGATGTAAGCAGATTCATTCCCCTGGACACTTCTCTGAAAATCAATCGTCAACAACTCCAGTCTGCTGTAGAACAAAAGAGAGTGTCAAAGGAAACTGAAGCAATGATCCAGACAGCCAAATTAAAAGACAAGTATAATGAAATGTTGAATTTCAGGGCTGATGCTAGAAGGATCACTGGTGCAGAGATTAAGCTTGCTGATAATCATGAAGGTATGTCAAAGTTTGCAATAAAGTTGACCAGGAAGGTAACTTTACTGATGAAAGAAAGAGTGCTTCAGTCCAGGCGTTTGGATGGAGTGAACTGAAGGAGATTGCCTTAATGTTCAGGGGGAAGACAGATTTGTCGACTGAAGTTAAAGCATTTCTGAAGAGGGTTGAGAAGGTATGGAGAAGAAAGCAAAAGATGGAAGTTGCAATAGGCATGAAATCGCCAGAATCAGTACCATCTTCTCCATCACCAAAGAGAAAGGCTTCTGAAGATGCTCCAGGACAGACATCGAAGAGAAGGGCCTGACTCTTATCATTTACTTATTGTAATTTATTGTTTGATGAAAATTGTAACTATTTATCAGTTGATGTATGTAATATTAGTTGCAATTTTTTATTCATAAAAGTAAATGATCAGATTTAGTCTAAGTTAGAACTTAAAAGATGAAACTGAAAACACTCATGATCTATAAAGTGTTTTCCAGTAACTTAGATTTTTTAGACTAAAATCAAAACTTGTGTTTTTTCAAGCATACAAATTTGTATAGATATAAGCTTGAAAACACTTGCATTATTTCTAAACAAATAGGGGAATTTGTTAGGTCCAGATTTACTGGACTCGCTCCAGACTCGACTACTGGAGCCTTACTGAAGATCTGTCCAGAAACGTGTTCTATTGGACCTACTCCAGACTTGGAATCTGGAGTCCCTCTAAAGATTTGTCCAGAAATAATGGAAGACCAGTGAGTAAATACTTGTATAGGAAATCTGGAGTATTCTCCAGATTAGCTCACTGGACTTCACCCCAGTCCAGATCTACTCTACTGAAGACGTTCTCACTGAAGTCAGAATAAAGAAGACTGACAAATGGCGGAGTCCACTGGAAGTCTTACCAGATCTGTACACTGAAGGATTGTCAGTGTTCTAGACCTTACAAGTCTGAACACTGATATCGAGGAATTGACTTTTTCCTTTACACACTTTCCAAAGAACAATCCACTTGTTCTTTACCAAAGTTTATATGTGTGTAAAGGTGGTTGGTTAAAAGAATAAAGTCATATTGATGTGACTTTATCCTTGTACCATTACCAATGCATTTAATGTTCTTGTCGGTTCATTAAATGCATGCAACCATATTTGTACGGCACAAAATTCATTGGTGAATTTTGTTGCCTATAAATACAAAGTCATTTCTTTGAGAAAATTACTTTAAAGCATACATTTAGCATTAGAGTGAATTTGTCTAAATACTCTCGATCTTAAATAGGGATACTTCACAACTTTAAGTATCTCGATCCAAAAGAGTTATTTGACAAATATAGATCATTTGTAATTCATAGGTTGTTAGGATACATACTTATTTGTATTATCTTGATTCCGCACAACCTTGTATTTTATTTAACATCATAAATAAAATACACCTTGAAAAATACATAATGTTCCACTTTACTTGTTTATTGCTTTAAGTCTTGTATTACTTTGTTTATATATTCTTGCATTTATTTACAAGTAATACTAGTCCATTCTAGTGATTATTAGACTTGTTGTATTTTACATTTTCAGGTTAACCATCGTATTTGGGACCTCACACATTTAGTATTCCTCTACATAATTTCCATGTCGTGTTGTGCTATTTGTGTAACCCTCATGATTCTGCATTGTTGGGGTGTTACAGAATGGTATCAGAGCCGTGGTTGTAGAGAATTAGGTGGATCGACCTAGCCTATAGCCATTGCACCCACATTTCATATTAGCATGTGTTGGTGCATACATGGTTTAAAACATTTATAACATTTATAATGCACTCCTTAGTTTTGATGATGATTAAGAATATACCACATGAAAGTAAGTGTTAAATATAATTGATCATACGTATATTCTTACATGCTTGAAAATCCTTCTTAAAAACGATTATCAAAGACGCAAAGTAGCACTATCTATAGCGTCGATCAATGTGTGGCGTGCAATAACAATATATGGAATGTGTAAAATGGTATAAATAATGTTTTGGGCATACATACGCCAATTCCGAACCAAAAACGATGAAAACGTCAAGTTTGAGTTTAATGTAGCATTTCGTCGTAAAACCTGGGGACGGCTCTTAATATGAGGACGGCTCTTGAGGACGGCCTCTGTGTCTGCAAGAGCCGTCCGCTTCTGTCCCGAATGGTAGTTTTTCACCGAGCCTTCGTTACACATTTCCGTGACCCCAAACTTGTTCCATAACCTTATATTGATATTCTAAGATGTTTACAAATGACAAATTACAAATCTAAACACTTTGATTTTTCACCAAAATTGGAGGCTAAAATTTTTCTAAGTATCATGGAGCACAACTCTTGTTCAGAGCACGGCTCCAGAGGACGGCTCTTGCAGGATTAAAGGTCGTCCTCTTTCTGTCCAAATCAATGAGATTTACCGAGCGCTCGTTACATAAGTTCATGACCCGAAACTTGTTCCTAAGTCTTATATTATCATTCTAAGATGTTTGCAAGTGTCAAATTACAAATCTAAACACTTTGATTTTTCACCAAAATTGGAGGCTAAAATTTTTCTAAGTGTTGTAAGTCAAGATAAGTCAAAATTTGTTATATGGTCAAAATTGGTCAAGATGCTGTAGAATTCAGATTTATATTTAAAATGTGAGTGGGAACTTTTCTCATTTTCATATCTATTCTTGTGACTTCCTCAATCCCCATTCATCCATACAAGGTAAGCATCTATCTCTCTTTCTCCTATTCTCTTTTAAATGAAACTTGGGTTGGGAAAGTTATTGTTGTAGTGGAGAATTCATTGGAGATATACAAGGCTTTTTGTGAAGTTCCAGGTATAGCACGGCTCTTGTTTATGGCACGGCTCTTGTGCCCTGGAGGACGGCCTCAGTTAAGAGTCGTCCGGGTCAAACGGTCATAAAGCACTTTTTGACTATAAATTGAAGACTTGGATATTTGCACCTCACCTCTTTCATCTACAACCTGAGCAATATCATATTCTTATCATACAAATCTTATATCATTGATTATTAGCAAGAGTGTCAAATTTGTAGTGAGGATTATATTTGTGTAATATTGAGAGCCTACAAATTGTGTATTCAATTACACTAGTGAGTGTGATTGTTGTGTATTCTCTTGAAGTGTCAAGAGCTTGTGTTTTCCTAGTGGTTAGGAAACTTTATATCTTGAAGTGTCAAGATCATTTGGGTGTAAACTAAACTCTAGTGGTTAGAGTTGGGCAAATTCTTGAAGTGTCAAGAATTGAAGATCTCCTAGTGGTTAGGAATCATTGGTGTGTCTTGAAGTGTCAAGACTTGGTAAATTCCTAGTGGTTAGGAATTTGGTTTATCTTGAAGTGTCAAGATTGTATTGCGGACTCTCCACCGGTTTTGGAGAAAGATAGTGCTACAAAATCTCGATTGTGAATCGAGGAGTGGATTAAGGCGGATTAGTTAACATCCGACCCCAACCACTATATATCGTGGTGTTCATGTGGTGATAAACTTTCTTACCCCTATCTCTTATTATTTCTCATTTCATTGTTATTATATTTGCTTCACAAGGATTGAATTGGTTGTTGGTAATTACAAGTGTTATCTCTTTGTTGTTCAAATGAAACAAGTTTTGTAACTAGTGACTTAAGATTGAAGATTAATCAAAAAGTCTTACAAACCAAATTAAAAATCGGGTACAACCTATTCACCCCCCCTCTAGGTTGCACTTACAATTGGTATCATAGCGGGGCTCTACAAATCGATTTTTAGAAACTATTGATGTTGATGATGATGATGATGATGATGATGATGATGATGATGATGATGATGATGATGATGATGATGAGATGATGATGATGATGATGATGATGATGATGATGATGATGATGATGATGATGATGATGATGATGATGATGATGATGATGATGATGATGATGATGATGATGATGATGATGATGATGATGATGATGATGATGATGATGATGATGATGATGATGATGATGATGATGATGATGATGATGATGATGATGATGATGATGATGATGATGATGATGATGATGATGATGATGATGATGATGATGATGATGATGATGATGATGATGATGATGATGATGATGATGATGATGATGATGATGATGATGATGATGATGATGATGATGATGATGATGATGATGATGATGATGATGATGATGATGATGATGATGATGATGATGATGATGATGATGATGATGATGATGATGATGATGATGATGATGATGATGATGATGATGATGATGATGATGATGATGATGATGATGATGATGATGATGATGATGATGATGATGATGATGATGATGATGATGATGATGATGATGATGATGATGATGATGATGATGATGATGATGATGATGATGATGATGATGATGATGATGATGATGATGATGATGATGATGATGATGATGATGATGATGATGATGATGATGATGATGATGATGATGATGATGATGATGATGATGATGATGATGATGATGATGATGATGATGATGATGATGATGATGATGATGATGATGATGATGATGATGATGATGATGATGATGATGATGATGATGATGATGATGATGATGATGATGATGATGATGATGATGATGATGATGATGATGATGATGATGATGATGATGATGATGATGATGATGATGATGATGATGATGATGATGATGATGATGATGATGATGATGATGATGATGATGATGATGATGATGATGATGATGATGATGATGATGATGATGATGATGATGATGATGATGATGATGATGATGATGATGATGATGATGATGATGATGATGATGATGATGATGATGATGATGATGATGATGATGATGATGATGATGATGATGATGATGATGATGATGATGATGATGATGATGATGATGATGATGATGATGATGATGATGATGATGATGATGATGATGATGATGATGATGATGATGATGATGATGATGATGATGATGATGATGATGATGATGATGATGATGATGATGATGATGATGATGATGATGATGATGATGATGATGATGATGATGATGATGATGATGATGATGATGATGATGATGATGATGATGATGATGATGATGATGATGATGATGATGATGATGATGATGATGATGATGATGATGATGATGATGATGATGATGATGATGATGATGATGATGATGATGATGATGATGATGATGATGATGATGATGATGATGATGATGATGATGATGATGATGATGATGATGATGATGATGATGATGATGATGATGATGATGATGATGATGATGATGATGATGATGATGATGATGATGATGATGATGATGATGATGATGATGATGATGATGATGATGATGATGATGATGATGATGATGATGATGATGATGATGATGATGATGATGATGATGATGATGATGATGATGATGATGATGATGATGATGATGATGATGATGATGATGATGATGATGATGATGATGATGATGATGATGATGATGATGATGATGAGGTACTTTCCGAAACCACTTACTCTTATGAAGATTTAGAAAATAAGTATGCTAAACTTATATCTTTGAGTGCTAAAGTTAGTGATAAAAATAAAGCTTTAAAAATAGAGAATAAGACACTCAAAGATGAAATTGATGAACAAAAACACTTGATTGCTATGCTAATGAAAGAAAATAGTTGTTTTAGAAAAGAAAAAATGCAATCATATTTGACATGTGAAAAACTCACTAAAGAGAACACCACTTTGCAAGAAAAGGAAATATACTCACAAAAAGATTCATGTTTTGAGAAACTTGCAAAAAGTGAGGTTGTGTTGAATGATAAGATTAGTGAGCAAAACTTGGTTAATGACAAAGGTGGAATTGGGTGTCAAAATCAAGAGTCAACTAGCATGACCAAACCCATTAGGCGTGTAAAACATGAAATTTCACCCAAGTCTTATAAGGACCATTCGATTACTAAATCGTGCCTTGACCCATGTAAAGCCATGAAAAAATCCCAAACTCCAAGTAATCTTTATAAAACTTCGTTGAAATTTGGTAGTGCTTTCTCACAAGTTCAAAAGATATCTTCAAACAATAGACTATGGTTGTCAAATAAGAAAAGAGTTCAAACATGCAAGTCTTATCATAGATATCATAGTAATGACAACCATACGAGCTTTTACAACTATTATGAAGAAAACGATATTTACACAAAAAGATCAAGTAAAAGTTTTCATAACAAACGGGTCGTGCAAAGATGGGTAAAGGTAGGAGTCTTTGATGCTAACAATCCCGGACCCATGAAAAGATGGGTACCGAATGGATAGCATGTTTGTTCTTGAAATATAGGTATATGTAGCAAGCCATACTCAAAAGGAATGAATGAAAAATCAATGATGGTTGCTCACATGGAGATGAAGTGTGGTGAAAAACGTTACAAGTGGCAATATGTGAAGAACGAGCATAATGATCAAAACCGAGCTAAGCAAGCTAAGTCCGTTTTGACTCAATTAATCTTTAGCTTGTGAAATTTGTGTTGATCGATATGTTTGTGTTAATTCATGTTAAAAAAAAAAATAGTTTTGTGTGGGATGTATGTTTAGGGGTTGCATTATCTTCAAAACTTGTGTGAATTGCATGCATAGGTGTTAAATTTTAAGTCGCTATAAAAAAAATAAAAAAATAATTTAATTGTGTTGGTTATAATATGCTTATGAAGTAGACAAGATTTGGTGTCTTGATTTTGAGTTTTAAATCACTAAGATGAATTATAAGCATTTAGCTTAAAAGAGTAAAAAATGACTTTCGGGACTACTTTGCGGACACATAAAGTTCAATTGATTATGCATTATGGAAAACCAAAGATTTGATTAGAAAATAAGAATAATAGGCTTTAAAAATGGATTTGGATGTTTAAATATTTGACATGTCTAAAATGGTCGTAAACGATCATAAAAATGGGTATGGAGAAAGTGTTTATTAGAGATGCTAAAAACATTGACCATTGACGAGTCATCCCCCAACATTGATTGAGAGTTTCCTATCTTGATCACTATGTTTGTTTTAAATGTTCTTTTGGTCTCGTTAAGCTATACTCATACTTACACTTCCAAATGCATATTTAATCAAGAAAAGTGTAGTTTGAAAGGAAAATATAACGGTCAAATATTTTCGTGTTTGAAGTGATCATCCATATGCATACTTGTTTTAGGGTTCCATGTAAACTAAGTAAAAAGTAATATCATTGATGTTCTTGACTAGTCACCTTAAGTGGTAATATTTGGGTTGGAAGTTATTTCGACACAAGTGTGATAAGTTGACAAGACTTGAGAATTAATTAAGAACTAAAATGCTACAAAACACACATTGCCATAAAATAAATAATTGGTGACCATACTTTAAGATATATACTTACTTCACCAAAAGCTTGAATGTGTGACATTTTAAAGTCTTGAAGCTATGCATGATGAGTTGTTTAAAAGAAAAAAAATCTTTAAAAGACATGTGACATGAAAATTACTTGGTATTAGGACATTATGTGAATGTATGTGTGTCTACATGTGTTACACCCATGTTAATCTCGTAATCCTTGCATGTATCCAAAATGTTTATTAAAATGATTGAACATGCTTGAATTGGAGTTTTAATGATCATTGCATGAATTGATTAGTAAAAGAATTAACTACATGACTAAATGATGAAGAATATGAGTCTATGGATAACATTAAATGTCATGGCATGATTGATAACTTGTTGTATCTTACCGCTTATAGACCGCATAACATATATAGTGTGTGCATATGTGCTATATTTCAAGAAAACCCTAAATTGTCACACTATGAAGCGGTTAAACGGATATTTAGGTACTATGCTTCTAGGAATGTGGAATCCGAAATTTTCCGGGTTGATATTATGTATTATGCGGATTCCGACTTAGGTGGTTCACTTGTTGATAGAAACTGTACTAGTGGCATATGTGCTTATGTGGGTCTTTGTCTTACTTAGTAGTTTTCTAAGAAACAAAATTCCGTTGCGCTATCAACCACCAAAGCCGAATATGTAGTCACATGTCGTACTTGTGATCAAGCACTTTGGATGAAAAAAAATGTTTTAGATTATATTGAACACCTAAATGAAATATCCATTATGTGTGATAACGAAAGTGCCATAGACTTAAGTAAAAATCCCGTGCTACATTCTAGAACTAAACATATAAAGATTAGACATCACTTTCTTAGAGATAATGTGCAAAAAGGTAATATCGTAATCGAGAAAGTTGATACAACCGACAATGTGGCGGATATTTTCACAAAGGCACTAAAAAGGATACTTTTAACACACTTAGATTAGGATTAGGCATGATGGAACTTGTCATTTAAGTAAATTTCATTTTTGTGCCATTCTGATGTGCACGGCTGCATACTGAAGCCGTACTCCTTCTCTGGATGGCCGTATCTCACACTGAAGCCGTCCCTGGACCCTGGACAGTCGCTGGTTAAACTGGTGTCGTCCCTCTCTTCTGGACGGCCTTTATATGGAGCCGTGCGCCATTTGTCTTTTACCTACTTGTGTGAAATTAATGTTATCCCTAGGAAATCTATTTTTATCCTCATAATCTTATCTCTACAGTAACTTTTCTTATTACCCTTACAAAACTTGTGACAAAACCGATTCATACAATCTATTCACTCAAAATCACCAAAAACCTTCTAAATAAAAATTTTTAGGGTTTCTATCTATTGTGCCTAATTCATTCTCTTTATCAAATCTTCATCCTCACTCAAGGTAACTTATATACACTCAACTTTAATTCTTTCAATTTGTTATTTCAAATATTAGGGTTTATTTGTGAATATTTTTTTAAATCCAAATTTGGTAATTATTTTCTAAAATTGATGATCAAGTCCTAGATTTAACATGTTGTATTATATGAGACTTGAATTAATAACATGATCACATGTAACATGGTTATGTGCTCATTGGTTGTGTATATGTCAAAATGTTTGCACACATCTAGTCACACCGAGTATACTAAATGTCCATGATACATGATGGATAATGATCATTTGAATCTCATGCATGATCACGTGCGTAAATTGTTTATATCACATATGTACCAAGCTCAAACGAAATATCTTCCTTATATGTGATCCGATGTTGTGACTTACATGGTAACAATACATAATAAATGATGCTTCCAAGTTAGTTTTTGGGACGATATGAATACTCTAGGAAAATGGTTGAATTATAACTCATGTGTTCAAAAAGGTTTGTGATAAAAAGTGGCAAAATGCTTTTGTGTCTATATTGAAAGTTCATAGATAATTAACAATAAAGTTTTTAATAATAATTAATTGGTGAATTAAGAAATAGACCGAGAGACCTTATTAACGTGAATGAAGCACATAAGTTGGTGAATTGCCAAATTGTTTAATTGATTGTCAAATTGAATTGTGAATGATATCTTTTTGCCAATAGAGATTGATAATCAACATGAATGAATCGTGCTACGTGCTAAGCATCCGTGTATGAATGAGTCCTAGTACACCTTCTTGTATTAAAATGTTATATTAAGGTTGCATGCTCAATCATTTGCGATTACAATGTGAAAAAAGTTGATGTATTAAGAGTCTTAGCATGTGTAAGAGAATTGAGTACAAATTAGATTAATTAATAGAATTACACATCGAAGTTTTTTTAAGATGAATTATTTTTGGTATCTACAATATTCATAGCAACTACATGCCTTAATTGCAAAATGTGTGTTAATTTCATGCCTAGAAACTCTTGAACTAAGTGTACATGAATTAACATGCTAAACGATTAGAAGTGAGCCAATATTATCTTGTGCTAGAATACGATGAACTATTATGAAGATCAAGATAGTAAGTGTAGACATAACACAATGATTGCCACTATATGACTAGGTGTATTAGTGTGCTTAAATGATAAATATTCACGTGGCTATGTCTAGAACGTATTCTTATACATGAACAAGTGTATATGCCCTATGCTTATATGTCAAAACTATAAGTGGTGCATACCTAGATGACTCAAGGAATTCTAAACAATGTGTTTGCCCATACTTTATTGATTCCATACTTCATGAAAGAAAAATTGGTTAAACAATCAAGAATAGTGAGTATCTAAGGATGACGTTGTCACGTGTCTCATATGTAAAAATCTATCTTTGTGCATACATGATTGATCATGTACATGCTTGAAAATATATTGAGAAATAATTGTGCACACATTTGAAAACGTGGTCATGTCATACTTGAACCTTGAATCTCTATAAAGAAATAATTGTCATAATGGGATATAGTTTGAAAACACAATTCATGCATTGTGCTCATATTTGAAAACGAATTGGCTTCTCCATTTACTTGTATGAACCTTTCGTAATTTGATGCGATAATATGTTAATATGAGGGAAACAAATTAAATATGAGAAGCAAATGTTGTGGGACCTTGGCATATCATGACCTAAAATGTATGATCAAAATCATTTTCGTCTTCCTTATATGAGACTTGTCTACCAAAGTGTATTAAATGAATTGTGACGATTACGATTGATGTATAATTTGAGGGGGAGCTACAATCTAGGGGGAGGTAAAATATTATTGCATGTATATTTCTATGCATATTCACTTGCCTCTAAATGTGTTGTGTTAGTATGATATCTTGATCCATGCTTCATGATTTATGACTTATTTGCACATCGGTGTCATTAATTGAATATGTGTATTGCGCTTCTATCACTTTCATACTTGTATGTGCTTCTTATATATATAGATACAAATGCATGTATGCTTGTGGTTCTTGTCGGTAGGTAACTTTCAAGGGGGAGCTATCTTTAGGTACCCACATGTTCCACGGATCGAAACCTAGGCTCTAATACCTATTTCCCTTCTTTTTGATTCGACAAAGGGGGAGAAGCATGTAGGTATGTTGATGTGCTAAATCGAGTTTAAAAATTAAAACTAGAAATACCTCGAAACTCACTACTACACACTATCGGGCAGTGGACCCGATCGTATGCAATATAGTTACAAAGTAAGTCCAGGTTCGTTCACGGGGATTGGTTTGAATCAATTGTCTAATGGAGTAGTTTGGAAAACAGGGTGGAACACTTTGAATCACACTTTGGCAATTAAAGTAAAATAACTTTAAAGACAAAAACGCGTAAAAGTAAAGGTAAAGCTTCAAACAATAATAGTAAAGATCATCCACCTTGACTTCGCTAGACTTCAAACATGATTGCATCAATTAAGACCAACTTCATTTAGAGTTGACAAGATAATCGTGAAAGGATAAAATGCTCGCGTGGTACCACCAACCGCTCACAAATCACCCAAACACCTAAATTGCTAGTTTAATTACCCAAGCCGGTACCACCAATGCCTAGACAACCTTACCAACAATTAGTTTGATTGACTATCAAATTACCAATTGTGCCTATGTGAAAATAACGTGGTACCACCAACCGTTACAAAACACGTTGACAAAATGATTCCTTTTATTAAAATGACATTCACTATCATACCATGAACTAGTGATAATTGCTCATAGACAAGCAACCGTTTGAAAATCACATATGTATTCAACTAGTACCACTAACGAAAAACACACATGCCACCAATATCATAATAATAACATAAAGGAATTAAATCATCAAGATCTCGACACAATGGTAATTGAAATCAACTCTTTGAATTAAAACATATAGCAATCACATCATTCGTCTAGTTTCATCAAGGTGGATGATTGAAGGATTAGCCACTCATGATTAAATTGAAATAACAATCAAAATAAAGGAAGAACATGATGTACCAATCGTTTGAGAAATAGAAATTGCAAGACGATAAAATAGATACGATCTAAGTGGGTGCACGTGAATCTTCAATGAATCGGAAGATGATGAAATCTTGAGTTGATCCTTGAAGGTGTTCCTTGAAGTGCAGCTCTTAGAAAGAAGACTTGATAAATTGGGGATTAGGTTATGTAAACTATTTATACCCCCTTCATTCTGATGCAAATGATCGGTCAAAGCCTTGCCTACCCGTGTCAACACTGCGTCGCAGTGGCTAGTGGAGGCCCAACTGCGGCGCAGCCATATATTACTGGGTTGCAGCCACGCTTTTCAATCCACTGACTGCGGCGCAGTGGCTAGGTGTGGTTGCCACTGCGTCGCAGTACAATATTACTGGACTGGTAGTGCCTTACAACATAGATGACTGCGGCGCAGTGGACTTGTTCACCACCACTGCGTCGCAGTATAAAAGTACTGAACCGAAGGCCACACATCAACTTATGAATACTTGCATATTTTCTATCTCTTTTCACCTTAACAACTCTCGAACTCTCCAATCAACTTCATGGCCTCAAAATTACTCGAAATTGCACCAAACGGAAACGTCACCTGTTTAGAACCTGAAACCACTAACAAAACCCATAAACGCGCCAAATGCCAGCAAAATCGACTAAAAACATATAATAAAAAGGCCAATAACGAAGTGGGCGATGGGTATAAATTGGTCACATCAAATCCCCCCACACTTGAGCATTGCTTGTCCTCAAGCAAATCCAACATTTAAAGAAAAAGTAATCCTTGGCAAAGAAGCTAAATAAACAATTACGAGTATCAAAAAGAACAACACCAAGTATGTCAAAGACAAAGAAGTTGGGTGAAGCAGTTTTAATCTTAAATGAAAACCCGAAATGTTTGACAATATCTGAACAATCCACAAGCCTCAATAACACGACTATGCACAAGTGAAACAAATGAACCTATCAATATCATTCTACTCCAACGAACTTACTTTTGGGGTTGAATATATCAAGAATCACTCATAGCACAGTCGTGATGCATATCTTACCATAGGCTTGAACGAGGATCATAGCTCCACCGACATGGCGTAAGCACCAAGTACATCATCAAAATAGGCATATAGAACGGTTATATAGTTAGGCTAAGGTATATATAGTGGATATTTACAATGAGTGAGGGAGTGTAGGTTAGAAATGAAAGGAATCAATCAAAAGTATAAGGTAAGTATGAAATATGTACAAAATAGTCTAATCAAAACCCGTACCATTGATTGCCAACAACCCATAAATTGCTATTCCGCTAAAACACCTCAAAAATACCAAGCAAACTCGACACCATTGTGGTGTATCAACTTCAAACAACTTAAAGTCAACCAAGCCCTCCATTCTTAACGATACAACACCACTCTAGACACAACTTAAAAATGAGAAGTACCCACTAGTAGCCCAAGTTTTTTTTTTTTTTTTTTTTTTTTTTTTTTTTTTTTTTTTTTTTTTTTTTTTTTTTTTTTTTTTTTTTTTTTTTTTTTTTTTTTTTTTTTTTTTTTTTTTTTTTTTTTTTTTTTTTTTTTTTTTTTTTTTTTTTTTTTTTTTTTTTTTTTTTTTTTTTTTTTTTTTTTTTTTTTTTTTTTTTTTTTTTTTTTTTTTTTTTTTTTTTTTTTTTTTTTTTTTTTTTTTTTTTTTTTTTTTTTTTTTTTTTTTTTTTTTTTTTTTTTTTTTTTTTTTTTTTTTTTTTTTTTTTTTTTTTTTTTTTTTTTTTTTTTTTTTTTTTTTTTTTTTTTTTTTTTTTTTTTTTTTTTTTTTTTTTTTTTTTTTTTTTTTTTTTTTTTTTTTTTTTTTTTTTTTTTTTTTTTTTTTTTTTTTTTTTTTTTTTTTTTTTTTTTTTTTTTTTTTTTTTTTTTTTTTTTTTTTTTTTTTTTTTTTTTTTTTTTTTTTTTTTTTTTTTTTTTTTTTTTTTTTTTTTTTTTTTTTTTTTTTTTTTTTTTTTTTTTTTTTTTTTTTTTTTTTTTTTTTTTTTTTTTTTTTTTTTTTTTTTTTTTTTTTTTTTTTTTTTTTTTTTTTTTTTTTTTTTTTTTTTTTTTTTTTTTTTTTTTTTTTTTTTTTGAATTGAATTGAATTTTTCACTTTTCTCTTTTTTCTATTATTGAACCACTTTTACTCTACTAGTAGGCACCCTCTTACAATGATGATTATGTCTAAACACTTACTTTCTTTTGAACAATCCAACACATTCCCATAGACCAACAATATTCCACCGACACCCCATTGAAGCTCTCCCAAACCGTCCAAACAAACCAATGACAATCAATGGCCCCCCAGATTAGACTATCGGAATAGTAAGGTATAATTAGGTAAAGTTTACATAAATGAGTGGATATATACAATGGTAAAGGCTAAGTTAAAATGGTGTATAAGAAAGGTTTACAAAGAAAGGAACCCGGAAATGGAATAAATTAACCTCAAATTCGCACATCTTAGTGCAGAGTTCGAAATGGAACCCTTACTCCCGAATAAATCCAAGAGCCTAAGAGAGGGACAAATTACAAGGTAATCAAACCAAAACCGTAAACACCTAGCACATCTATATCTGAACAATGAATCTCACAACTTTAGGTGTTTGGGAAATTTTGAGTATGCAAGTAATGTTATCAATCCACAAGGATAAGCCCAATAACCGTTCAGAACACATTTCGCCGATTAAAATTTTGCCAAGGAAAAATTTGTAGTAAAATTGCTCATTAAATGATTATGAATTAAGTGACAAAAGCAATTTACCACAAGGACAAGCTCAACTCAAGTTTCAAAACCATATCAACTTCTATCATCCTACCAAATCGAAACAACCAATTCTCAAACATGCACATCATAGTTCAGAGTTCAAGGTAGAACCCCTACTCTTGGATAAAACCCAAAAGCCTACGAGAGGGACACATCCACAAGAACGGCTAAAATCTCAATGGCAAAACAACAAAAGAGATAAACCCGGTAGCTTAAACCTATTTGCCACCCCCCCACACTTGTGTTGCACAATAGCCATCAAATTGAATAGTCCTGTCACTTGCACCACAAACAAACCACATTCCAATCATATCAAAGAAAGGAACCCGGAAATGGAATAAATTAACCTCAAATTCGCACATCTTAGTGCAGAGTTCGAAATGGAACCCTTACTCCCGAATAAATCCAAGAGCCTAAGAGAGGGACAAATTACAAGGTAATCAAACCAAAACCGTAAACACCTAGCACATCTATATCTGAACAATGAATCTCACAACTTTAGGTGTTTGGGAAATTTTGAGTATGCAAGTAATGTTATCAATCCACAAGGATAAGCCCAATAACCGTTCAGAACACATTTCGCCGATTAAAATTTTGCCAAGGAAAAATTTGTAGTAAAATTGCTCATTAAATGATTATGAATTAAGTGACAAAAGCAATTTACCACAAGGACAAGCTCAACTCAAGTTTCAAAACCATATCAACTTCTATCATCCTACCAAATCGAAACAACCAATTCTCAAACATGCACATCATAGTTCAGAGTTCAAGGTAGAACCCCTACTCTTGGATAAAACCCAAAAGCCTACGAGAGGGACACATCCACAAGAACGGCTAAAATCTCAATGGCAAAACAACAAAAGAGATAAACCCGGTAGCTTAAACCTATTTGCCACCCCCCCACACTTGTGTTGCACAATAGCCATCAAATTGAATAGTCCTGTCACTTGCACCACAAACAAACCACATTCCAATCATATCAAAGAAAGGAACCCGGAAATGGAATAAATTAACCTCAAATTCGCACATCTTAGTGCAGAGTTCGAAATGGAACCCTTACTCCCGAATAAATCCAAGAGCCTAAGAGAGGGACAAATTACAAGGTAATCAAACCAAAACCGTAAACACCTAGCACATCTATATCTGAACAATGAATCTCACAACTTTAGGTGTTTGGGAAATTTTGAGTATGCAAGTAATGTTATCAATCCACAAGGATAAGCCCAATAACCGTTCAGAACACATTTCGCCGATTAAAATTTTGCCAAGGAAAAATTTGTAGTAAAATTGCTCATTAAATGATTATGAATTAAGTGACAAAAGCAATTTACCACAAGGACAAGCTCAACTCAAGTTTCAAAACCATATCAACTTCTATCATCCTACCAAATCGAAACAACCAATTCTCAAACATGCACATCATAGTTCAGAGTTCAAGGTAGAACCCCTACTCTTGGATAAAACCCAAAAGCCTACGAGAGGGACACATCCACAAGAACGGCTAAAATCTCAATGGCAAAACAACAAAAGAGATAAACCCGGTAGCTTAAACCTATTTGCCACCCCCCCACACTTGTGTTGCACAATAGCCATCAAATTGAATAGTCCTGTCACTTGCACCACAAACAAACCACATTCCAATCATATCAAAGTAACTACTGTTTTATGCAGAAAAATAAAGACGTAAAAGAAAGAAACAACTTGTACCAAAACGGAAAGTGCGAGAGTTGTGTGTGCAACAAACATACCAAACACAAATATAGCGGCGCTGAACTTACTGCCAGCATATGCACACCATCACACAATCACAATTTGATGCCACAAAGTAAAGATGAGAAGAGAATCCAATGAGTTTCCCCCCCACACTTGTGTTGCACAATAGCCATCAAATTGAATAGTCCTGTCACTTGCACCACAAACAAACCACATTCCAATCATATCAAAGTAACTACTGTTTTATGCAGAAAAATAAAGACGTAAAAGAAAGAAAACAAACGAAAGTACAATGTCTCATCACCCCGTAGGGTGGATACCAGAAAATAAAGAAAAGAAAATAAGACACAATGTATAAAGTACAGTCATCCTGAATACCAATCATTATAAATCATAAAATGATTCCATCCCACGGAACCGGATGGGAACCATAATCATCATCACTGCGACTGTCCATGATAGCCATAGGGAAGACCAGAAGTATCAAAAAGATCGGTGATCCAATTGCGGTCTCCTTCTTGACCCGAACCAGAGGCGCCAACATCTCCTCCAGACGGTCCACCGCCAAACCCTGAACCAGAACCTGCAACAAAACCAGGAACAAAAGAAGATGAACCACCAACAAATCCTCCAGAACCACCAGCATCTCCACCTGCTTGACTAGCGGCACCTGTCCATGGTCTCCAATCTGCACTAGTACCTGCATCAAAAGAGGATCTCCCGCCAAAAGAACCAAACTGCACAGGACCACGAGGAGATCCTCCTAGATCATGTGGGAAGAAAGAACCGCCTCCCTGACGATATGTCGGAACATGAATAGGTGGTGGCGAAAAATCAGGAATAGGAGTATCTGGAACGAACGGCTGCCCATGGTACTGCGCATCCCACATAGGCTGATAATAATCAAGGGTATAGTTGGTGCGGGCCTGCTGCGATCCCATCCAAGTCATATCCTGATCCATCCTCCTTTGATAATCATCAAATGCCCTACCACTAGCCTGCTGCCCATCCAAAATCTGTTGCAGCTGGGACCCTATATCAGTCAAATCAATACTTGGACGGCCCCGCCTCCTCTGAGGCTCCTGAGGGGCGTCCTCCATCTCATCATCATCAGAATCCTCCACCTCTGGAGGCGGTGCAGCGATAACACCTGTATCATCCAACAACCTCGCTTGCTCATTCTTCTTTGGCTTCTTCACTATCTTGGCTATTATCAACTCCTTCTCAGTTAAATGCTCCTGTCTAACCTGCACAGACAATCCCTCATGACATATATCAGAATCAAAAACTCCCATCCTCTTGTAAAGACGGGTGATGAACTGCCCAAGCACCAACTTTGAATCCGAGTGATTCACCATCCTATCCAGAACAACCATCGGGGCCAAAGCAAACCTCCTCGGTGCCCCCTCAGAAAACAACTTAATCAGCCATAAATCTAGCTGGTACGCCTTGTCCCAATGGGTGGACCTTTGTACCAGAAACGTGACAAGCATCCTATGCAACATCCTCAGCTTCACACTGCTAATCTTAGATACACTAACATAGCCACAAGAAGGCCAATTGTGTCCCCCCGAAATACGAGTCCAAAACTGAGATATAGACTCTCCATCTCCCAAATCCTGTTTCACATACAAACCCTTCCTCAACAAAGCCCGAAAATCCTGACTATCTAACTGCTCCCTCGTATACATACCACAATAAAAGCCAAATTCAGGAATAGATAACTTCCTAGGCTGTCCCCCGCAGAAGAAAGTTACTACCCGCTCTTCAAAAATATCCTTGACTTTATTAAGCTCCTTGGTCAACTTCAAAGTAGAATAAAACTCAAGACAAAGTTCACGAAAACTTGGTTCCCGATTATTGAAAATGTTGTGCCACATATCACTACTCACAATATGGTCACCAATTTGAACCTCAATACAAACCCTTCCTCAACAAAGCCCGAAAATCCTGACTATCTAACTGCTCCCTCGTATACATACCACAATAAAAGCCAAATTCAGGAATAGATAACTTCCTAGGCTGTCCCCCGCAGAAGAAAGTTACTACCCGCTCTTCAAAAATATCCTTGACTTTATTAAGCTCCTTGGTCAACTTCAAAGTAGAATAAAACTCAAGACAAAGTTCACGAAAACTTGGTTCCCGATTATTGAAAATGTTGTGCCACATATCACTACTCACAATATGGTCACCAATTTGAACCTCAATACGAAACCACCGACGGATATCCTCCTGTATCCCATAATTTCTAGCAAAAATCGGATCAAGATATTTGGGAGGGCAAACTACCTGGCGATGGAGAGCAAAGAGATTATTCAAGAAGTTGTTCTTATGGGGTTGCCTAGCCCCATCGAACGCTAACCATGCGTGAGACTCGTCCATATCGTACTCTCCAAACTTTAAATCAGGCACTTCTGGCTCTTGCCTAGCCCTCTTGGAACCAGTCCCGCTTCCTTGACCAACTTCCATCTGTCTTCTCTGATCTGCGGTCTGCAATCACAAAATTAAAGCAAATAGACACGTTAAAGAAGGAATGCAAAACTAAAACCTCAATAGTCACCAACACAAATATAGCGGCGCTGAACTTACTGCCAGCATATGCACACCATCACACAATCACAATTTGATGCCACAAAGTAAAGATGAGAAGAGAATCCAATGAGTTTCCCCCCCCCCCCCCCCCCCCCCCCCCCCCCCCCCCCCCCCCCCCCCCCCCCCCCCCCACCTCCCCCACACTTGTCCATCAAAAAGCCCCAATTTTCAAAACTCTAGCATTTATTTTATCTCAAAATCGGATGAACAAGTGTTAGAATCGCAAAATTAAACACCACATTGGTATCAATAGCCCATAACTAACACAACCCACTAATTAATTTGAAAATTAAAACCCTAAAAATTAAAAATTGAAAATTAAACCTAAAAATTAAAAATTGAAAATTAAGGAAATAAAAAGAAAAACTTGTCAAGAAATCTTACCTCTTTTCCCATGATGACGATAGAATACTGGTAATGCAGGAGAAAAAGAGGAAGAAAATGCAAGAATGATGGTGAAATAAGGAAGGAAATCAGAGCCTAGGGGAGGTGATGTGCTTCGATCGGTTTTGAAAGCAAGAAAGGAAATAAAACTGATAAGAAATTTTGACTGGTAAAAAGTAAACCCCCCCCCCTTTTGACTGGCAATAATACACTCTGGTTGACCGGTCAAAGGGCACAGACTGCGGCGCAGTCACATAGGCACACCCCCACTGCGGCGCAGTGACATACAATACCACTGCGGCGCAGTGGCTAACATACAATACCACTGCGGCGCAGTGGTCCAAATCTGGGCAAGACGATGGTGTTCATCACAACTTTCAGCTTACTACAAAAAAAAGGGTAGATTCTAACCATCAAACTACTATATTCCAACAATGTAACAACAACTAGGCTAACATTAACCTCCCCCACACTTGTCCATCAAAAAGCCCCAATTTTCAAAACTCTAGCATTTATTTTATCTCAAAATCGGATGAACAAGTGTTAGAATCGCAAAATTAAACACCACATTGGTATCAATAGCCCATAACTAACACAACCCACTAATTAATTTGAAAATTAAAACCCTAAAAATTAAAAATTGAAAATTAAGGAAATAAAAAGAA
This sequence comes from Erigeron breviscapus, assembly GCA_034093135.1. Lineage (NCBI taxonomy): Eukaryota > Viridiplantae > Streptophyta > Magnoliopsida > Asterales > Asteraceae > Erigeron > Erigeron breviscapus. The sequence continues at coordinate 7,525,814 of CM067169.1, read as the reverse complement.
AAACTTGTCAAGGAAATAAAATGTAAGAAATCTTACTGTCAAGAAATCTTACCCCCCCCCCCCCCCCCCCCCCCCCCCCCCCCCCCCCCCCCCCCCCCCCCCCCCCCCCCCCCCCCCCCCCCCCCCCCCTCAAAATCGGATGAACAAGTGTTAGAATCGCAAAATTAAACACCACATTGGTATCAATAGCCCATAACTAACACAACCCACTAATTAATTTGAAAATTAAAACCCTAAAAATTAAAAATTGAAAATTAAGGAAATAAAAAGAAAAACTTGTCAAGAAATCTTACCTCTTTTCCCATGATGACGATAGAATACTGGTAATGCAGGAGAAAAAGAGGAAGAAAATGCAAGAATGATGGTGAAATAAGGAAGGAAATCAGAGCCTAGGGGAGGTGATGTGCTTCGATCGGTTTTGAAAGCAAGAAAGGAAATAAAACTGATAAGAAATTTTGACTGGTAAAAAGTAAACCCCCCTATTGACTGGCAATAAAAAAAAAAAGAATCACAAAAAAAAGGGTAGATTCAAACCATCAAACTACTATATTTCAACAATGTAACAACAACTAGGCTAACATTAACCTCCCCCACACTTGTCCATCAAAAAGCCCCAATTTTCAAAACTCTAGCATTTATTTTATCTCAAAATCGGATGAACAAGTGTTAGAATCGCAAAATTAAACACCACATTGGTATCAATAGCCCATAACTAACACAACCCACTAATTAATTTGAAAATTAAAACCCTAAAAATTAAAAATTGAAAATTAAGGAAATAAAAAGAAAAACTTGTCAAGAAATCTTACCTCTTTTCCCATGATGACGATAGAATACTGGTAATGCAGGAGAAAAAGAGGAAGAAAATGCAAGAATGATGGTGAAATAAGGAAGGAAATCAGAGCCTAGGGGAGGTGATGTGCTTCGATCGGTTTTGAAAGCAAGAAAGGAAATAAAACTGATAAGAAATTTTGACTGGTAAAAAGTAAACCCCCCCCCCTTTTGACTGGCAATAATACACTCTGGTTGACCGGTCAAAGGGCACAGACTGCGGCGCAGTCACATAGGCACACCCCCACTGCGGCGCAGTGGGGGAAATTTCACCCCAAGGACAGTGACTTATGGCTGCGGCGCAGTGGGCTGGTGATGCTCCCACTGCGGCGCAGTGAGATCTTACTGATCTCCCACTGCGGCGCAGTGGGGGAAATTTCACCCCAAGGACAGTGACTTATGGCTGCGGCGCAGTGGGGGAAATTTCACCCCAAGGACAGTGACTTATGGCTGCGGCGCAGTGGGCTGGTGATGCTCCCACTGCGGCGCAGTGAGATCTTACTGATCTCGCCCCCCAGTTTTTCCTTAGAACAATTTTGACAATGATAATTTTGAACACTTACCTCAATCCGCTTCACATCAAATTGTACCTGCATTTTTCTTGACAAAACATCAAATCTAACTGACAAAAACAAAAATAAAATGCAAGAAAATAACACGGGTTGCCTCCCGAGAAGCGCTTAATTTATTTACGAGTCGTTAGCTAGACTCGACTACCTTTCAAGTTTCCAATTCAAAAACGGGGATCTCCTCGATTATCCCCTCCACTTGTTCTTCTTCCAAGTACAACTTAAGTCTATGGCCATTAACAATGAAAGATCCGTCTCCATTTCTCTTAAACAATTCAATATACCCCGACGGATAAACATGCTTGACAACAAAAGGTCCAATCCACCTAGAAGTTAGCTTAGGTTGCTTGATCTTAAACTTAGACAAAAACAACAAAACTTTAGCCCCAACCTTAAACTCCTTTCTACGGATCCTCTTGTCATGCCAAACTTTGGTTCGCTCCTTGTAAAGCCTAGAATTCTCATATGCACCTAACCTAAGCTCATCAAGCTCATGAAGTTGCAACATTCTAAGTTCACCGGCTTCCATCATATCCAAGTTTAAATTTCTCAAAGCCCAATACGCCTTATGCTCTATCTCAATAGGTAAATGACATGTCTTGCCATAGAGCAACCGGTATGGCGTGGTGCCAATCGGCGTCTTATAAGCCGTCCTAAAAGCCCACAAGGCGTCATCCAACTTCTTAGACCAAACCTTAGGGTTATCTCCCACAGTTTTCTCCAAAATTCTCTTCAAAGCCCTATTGGTGTTTTCTACTTGTCCACTAGTTTGTGGATGATAGGAAGTAGAAAAGTAATGCACAACACCATATCTTTTCATGACCTTGGCTAATTGATGATTTGCAAAGTGGGTTCCTCGGTCACTAATTAAGGCTCTAGGGCAACCAAATCGGCAAAACAATTGTTTAAGGAAATCAATTACTACCCTAGCATCATTCGTGGGCAAAGCCTTGGCTTCGGCCCATTTAGACACGTAGTCAACGGCGACAAGAATATATAGGCACTTATTAGACGGTGGGAACGGTCCCATGAAGTCTATACCCCAAATATCAAAAACCTCACATACCTGAATGCTCTGTTGAGGCATCTCGTCCCGCTTAGTAATGCTTCCTTGTCTCTGACAAATGTCACAAGTTTCCACCAAAGTTTGAGCCTCCTTGAAAATCGTCGGCCAGTAAAAACCTGCATCAAACACTTTCTTACCGGTGACTGAAGGACCGTAATGACCTCCAGTAGGACCATAGTGACAAGCATCCAGAATCTCCCTAGTCTCAGCTCCAGCTACACATCTCCTCACCATACCATCTGCACAAACATGAAACAAATATGGGCTATCCCAAAAATAGTACTTTGCATCCGATGTGAGCTTCTTCTTCTGTTGGTGCGTGAAGTCAATTGGTATCTCACCTGCAACCAAATAATTAGCAATATCTGCAAACCACGGAGCATCATCAGAAGTAGAAATGAACATTAAACATTCATCAGGGAAGTGATCATTGATCTCCCCATCACGAAGTTCCTCCCGGTGAGGATCTTCCAATCGACTCAAATGGTCGGCAGCCAAATTTTCAGCCCCTTTCTTATCCTTGATCTCAATATCAAACTCTTGTAACAACAAGATCCATCGGATAAGCCTGGGTTTAGCATCTTGTTTCGAGAACAAGTACTTAAGGGCTGAATGGTCCGTGAAAACTATGGTCTTACTTAACACCAAGTAAGATCTAAACTTATCAAAAGCAAAAACCACGGCAAGCAACTCCTTCTCTGTTGTGGTGTAATTTTGCTGGGCGGGGTTCAAAGTTTTGCTAGCAAAGTAAATGGGCTTGAAATGCTTATCAACCCTTTGCCCAAGCACGGCTCCCACAGCAAAATCACTTGCATCACACATCAATTCAAAGGGTAATTCCCAATCCGGCCCAACCATGATAGGTGAATTGGTCAACTTCTCCTTTAGAACCTGAAAAGCACTTAAACAAGAATCATCTAACACAAAAGGGACGTCCTTCTCCAACAAGTGGGTCATAGGACGAGTAATCTTAGAGAAATCTTTAATGAAACGGCGGTAAAAACCGGCATGTCCAAGAAAACTCCTTACCCCTTTCACATTGGAAGGCGGGGGTAGTTTGGCTATAACATCAATCTTAGCCCTATCGACCTCTATCCCGGCCTTAGACACTTTGTGACCTAGCACAATACCCTCGGTCACCATGAAGTGACACTTTTCCCAATTTAAAACAAGGTGTGCCCTTTCACACCGTTCCAACATCTTATCCAAGTTATGCAAGCAAGTACGAAATGAGTCCCCAAAAACCGAGAAATCATCCATGAAAACCTCCATGGAGGTTTCAAGCATGTCCTGGAATATAGCTATCATGCACCTTTGAAAGGTGCCCGGGGCATTACAAAGACCAAACGGCATTCGCCGATAAGCAAAGGTGCCAAAGGGGCACGTGAAAGTGGTCTTTTCTTGATCCTTTGGATCAATGGGTATTTGAAAGTACCCGGAAAACCCATCAAGGAAACAAAAATACTCATTACCTGCAAGTCTCTCTAACATCTGATCAATAAAGGGCAAAGGAAAGTGATCCTTTCGGGTGGCATCATTAAGCTTTCGGTAGTCAATACAAACCCGCCATCCCGTTACAGTTCTAGTGGCCAAAAGTTCCTTATTTTCATTTTCAATCACTGTCATGCCCCCCTTTTTGGGCACACAGTGGACAGGACTTACCCAAGAACTATCTGCAATAGGGAAAATGATCCCTGCATCTAACAACTTAATCACTTCTTTCTTAACCACTTCTTTCATATTAGGATTTAGCCTCCTTTGTCGCTGGACAACGGGCTTAACATCATCGACAAAATCAATCTTGTGCTGACAAAAGTTAGGACTAATACCTGGAATGTCGGTGGTCTTCCAAGCAAAAGCCCGCTTATGGGCTTTAAGCACAGCCAGAAGAAGTCCTTTCTCGTCACTCGAGAGTGATGACGAGATAACCACGGGTAAAGAGGATTTACCTGCCAAGTAAGCATACTCCAAATGGGCAGGCAACGGCTTAAGCTCCAAATCTGTAGGTGGTACATCAACTGAATTAGGTACCATTGAGCTTCCATCAGCAACAACTCTCTCAAAGCTCTCATCCACTGGAGGTGTCTCATCCACGCTAAGTGCCATAACCTCTGCAAACAAATCATCATCGGAAATTTCTCCCGATCCTAGATTAGTAATTTCCTCATCTCCCATATCGGTCTCCATCAATTCTTGAAATTCTCGGTCCAAAGCATCATCAATCACATCAACCCTGAAACAAGATTCATCATTAGAATAAGAATGCTTAATAGACCTCTCAACATTAAAAACAATCCTATCCGTACCCACTCCCAACGAAATTTCCTTATCTTTCACACGGATGATAGCATCCGCGGTATTAAGAAATGGTCTACCAAGTATTAGGGGTACCTGTGCATCCTCCTCCATCTCGAGGATGACAAAGTCAACTAGGAAAACAATATGGCCCACTTTGACTCTAATGTTTTCAGCAATCCCCATGGGGTACTGAAATGAATGGTCCGCCAATCTTATACTCATGCGAGTCGGGCGAAGGATTCCTAAAGCCAACTTACTCCAAACCGAATAAGGCATCAAATTAATGCTAGCTCCTAAATCAGCTAAAGCCTTACAGATAATGGTTCTAATAGAGCAAGTTATAAGAAAACTCCCTGGGTCTTCAAGCTTAGGGGGAATGCGGTTCTGCAGGATAGCAGAACACTCGGCATTGAGAAAAGTAGCTTTGGCCTCCTCCATCTTTCCTTTGTCCGTCACAAGTTCCTTAATGAACTTGGCATAATGAGGCATCCCCTGTATCAAATCAACTAAAGGTACATTAATATGAACATTTGAAATCATTTGAACAAACTTGTTATATTGTTCCTTTAACTTTGCCTTCCTGAACCGTTGTGGAAATGGAACTTTTGGTTTATAAGCTTTAACCTCGGGTTCCACAACTGGTTTTGGAGGAGTAACCGGAATCTTCTCGGTCGGATTCTCTTCCATCTCAATCTCCTCATCAACTTCAGCTTCATCATTTCCTGAATCCTGCACATCTGAAATAACAACATTAGGCATAGTAGGAGGGTCATAAGATCTACCTGTACGAGTGGTAATGGCCTTGGCTTCCTCATTACGGGCTGGAGGTGGAGTGTACTTCTGCCCCGCATTTTGTCCCTGATTCGGCCCCATGCTAAACTGAGGCCTAGGATTCTGTTGAGTATTACTAGGCAAAGTACCAGGAGGCCTAGAAAGTGCAGCCATCCTACTCTCAAGATCCTTAAAGTTAACACATTGATTCTTCATATTTATCTCAACCTTGCCATCTATCCTATCCAACCTCTCATTCAACGCCTTAGTATCATCCCGAATCATCTGAATGCTAGTGTTGGTTTCAGCCTGATTACTAACCAACTGTTTCATCATCTCCCTCAACTCGGCATTTGGATCGGCATTAGAGGAAGAAGATCCTGATCCTTGACCTTGTTGAGTTGATTGTTGTGGTTGACTCTGAAAGTTATCCCTTTGCCACCTATTTCCTGAAAAACGAGAATTATTAGTAGGAAAAGAAGGGTTATAAGCAGGATTACCTGAAGAACGGTTTTGGAAACCGGTATTGCGCGGGTAGCTCCCTTGTTGTTGATTCTGGATGTAACTCACATCTTCGGGTGCCCGATTTGGGCACTCATCAGAATAATGCATATTACCACAATGATCACATCCATCGGCTACTACCTTTACATCCCGTTCAATTGCTCCAAACCGATTCTCTTGCATAGCAAATCCCTTTTCCATGCGCTCGGATAGCGCTCTAATCTCACCAATCATCCCAGAATCATGACTAGTTTCAACCTTTGCAACCCTACCTTGGCTAGTACCTTTCTTTAACCTTCTCTCATTCTTCAAAAATCTATCATCATCCATATTTGCATTGTCCTTAGCCATGGACTCTAAAATATCAAAACCTTCATTGGGTGTAATTTTGTTGAACCCACCCCCAAAGGCATATCCTAACTCACGCTTGGACTTCTTATCTAGGCCATCAAAGAAAAGCTCAACATATTGCTCCTTAGTCATGTTATGGCCCGGACAATTTCTCAACATCTCCTTAAACCGAATCCATGCATCCACCACATCTTCATCTTCATCTTGGTCAAAGGACCTAATCAAATTCTCCAACTTCCTTTGAGTTCTAAGTGAATAAAACTCACCAATGAAAGCTTGCTTGAGTTGGTCCCAAGTTGTTATGGAATTTTCCGGAAGATCATTAAACCAATCTAAAGCATCACCGGTAATGGACATGGGAAATGTTTCAAGTTTAACGGCATTCATTTGGTTGTTCCCATATTGGTATAACCGTGCCAACTTCTCAAACCTCTCTAAGTGTTGATATGGATCCCATTTCCTTTTACCATCAAACTGTTGCTCCTCAATGCTTTTAAGATGATTACCTTTCAGATTGAAATCATGAGCAATGGCCGGAGGTCTTATAGGACTACCACGGTTGGCAGGAATAGTGCGGACCCTCTCACCATAACGTATATCATTCGGATCCCTTTCTTCGTCTCCCATTTCCTCTTCTAACTTAACTTCTAGATTGAAAAACTCGTCTAAATAGAAACCTTCCTCGTCCGAATCAGGAGTGGGTCTAGCAATAGGCGAGAAGGGTGTAGGTGTTGTGAAGTTAAACCTACGTCTTGTCGGTGTTCTCAAAGGACTATTTAGAGGTAAACCCGAAGACCGCAAGTTCATCAACTAAGAAGTAGACCTGGAAAACACAACTAACCAAACACGTCAACTGCACCTGTGATAAGACAAGAAAAGAAAAACTAAACTGTTAACGCAAATAACTTCCTCACGCGTGAGGAAGGATCAAACCACTAAATTAAAACGGCACACAATCCCCGGCAGCGGCGCCAAAAACTTGATGTGCTAAATCGAGTTTAAAAATTAAAACTAGAAATACCTCGAAACTCACTACTACACACTATCGGGCAGTGGACCCGATCGTATGCAATATAGTTACAAAGTAAGTCCAGGTTCGTTCACGGGGATTGGTTTGAATCAATTGTCTAATGGAGTAGTTTGGAAAACAGGGTGGAACACTTTGAATCACACTTTGGCAATTAAAGTAAAATAACTAGTGGAGGCCCAACTGCGGCGCAGCCATATATTACTGGGTTGCAGCCACGCTTTTCAATCCACTGACTGCGGCGCAGTGGCTAGGTGTGGTTGCCACTGCGTCGCAGTGGCTAGTGGAGGCCCAACTGCGGCGCAGCCATATATTACTGGGTTGCAGCCACGCTTTTCAATCCACTGACTGCGGCGCAGCTATATTACTGGGTTGCAGCCACGCTTTTCAATCCACTGACTGCGGCGCAGCCATATATTACTGGGTTGCAGCCACGCTTTTCAATCCACTGACTGCGGCGCAGCCATATATTACTGGGTTGCAGCCACGCTTTTCAATCCACTGACTGCGGCGCAGCCATATATTACTGGGTTGCAGCCACGCTTTTCAATCCACTGACTGCGGCGCAGTGGCTAGGTGTGGTTGCCACTGCGTCGCAGTGGCTAGTGGAGGCCCAACTGCGGCGCAGCCATATATTACTGGGTTGCAGCCACGCTTTTCAATCCACTGACTGCGGCGCAGCCATATATTACTGGGTTGCAGCCACGCTTTTCAATCCACTGACTGCGGCGCAGTGGCTAGGTGTGGTTGCCACTGCGTCGCAGTGGCTAGTGGAGGCCCAACTGCGGCGCAGCCATATATTACTGGGTTGCAGCCACGCTTTTCAATCCACTGACTGCGGCGCAGTGGCTAGGTGTGGTTGCCACTGCGTCGCAGTACAATATTACTGGACTGGTAGTGCCTTACAACATAGATGACTGCGGCGCAGTGGACTTGTTCAACACTGCGTCGCAGTGGCTAGTGGAGGCCCAACTGCGGCGCAGCCATATATTACTGGGTTGCAGCCACGCTTTTCAATCCACTGACTGCGGCGCAGTGGCTAGGTGTGGTTGCCACTGCGTCGCAGTACAATATTACTGGACTGGTAGTGCCTTCAACATAGATGACTGCGGCGCAGCCATATATTACTGGGTTGCAGCCACGCTTTTCAATCCACTGACTGCGGCGCAGTGGCTAGGTGTGGTTGCCACTGCGTCGCAGTACAATATTACTGGACTGGTAGTGCCTTACAACATAGATGACTGCGGCGCAGTGCCTACCCGTGTCAACACTGCGTCGCAGTGGCTAGTGGAGGCCCAACTGCGGCGCAGCCATATATTACTGGGTTGCAGCCACGCTTTTCAATCCACTGACTGCGGCGCAGTGGCTAGGTGTGGTTGCCACTGCGTCGCAGTACAATATTACTGGACTGGTAGTGCCTTACAACATAGATGACTGCGGCGCAGCCATATATTACTGGGTTGCAGCCACGCTTTTCAATCCACTGACTGCGGCGCAGTGGCTAGGTGTGGTTGCCACTGCGTCGCAGTACAATATTACTGGACTGGTAGTGCCTTACAACATAGATGACTGCGGCGCAGTGGCTAGGTGTGGTTGCCACTGCGTCGCAGTACAATATTACTGGACTGGTAGTGCCTTACAACATAGATGACTGCGGCGCAGCCATATATTACTGGGTTGCAGCCACGCTTTTCAATCCACTGACTGCGGCGCAGCCATATATTACTGGGTTGCAGCCACGCTTTTCAATCCACTGACTGCGGCGCAGTGGCTAGGTGTGGTTGCCACTGCGTCGCAGTGGCTAGTGGAGGCCCAACTGCGGCGCAGCCATATATTACTGGGTTGCAGCCACGCTTTTCAATCCACTGACTGCGGCGCAGCCATATATTACTGGGTTGCAGCCACGCTTTTCAATCCACTGACTGCGGCGCAGTGGCTAGGTGTGGTTGCCACTGCGTCGCAGTACAATATTACTGGACTGGTAGTGCCTTACAACATAGATGACTGCGGCGCAGCCATATATTACTGGGTTGCAGCCACGCTTTTCAATCCACTGACTGCGGCGCAGTGGCTAGGTGTGGTTGCCACTGCGTCGCAGTACAATATTACTGGACTGGTAGTGCCTTCAACATAGATGACTGCGGCGCAGCCATATATTACTGGGTTGCAGCCACGCTTTTCAATCCACTGACTGCGGCGCAGTGGCTAGGTGTGGTTGCCACTGCGTCGCAGTGGCTAGTGGAGGCCCAACTGCGGCGCAGCCATATATTACTGGGTTGCAGCCACGCTTTTCAATCCACTGACTGCGGCGCAGCCATATATTACTGGGTTGCAGCCACGCTTTTCAATCCACTGACTGCGGCGCAGTGGCTAGGTGTGGTTGCCACTGCGTCGCAGTGGCTAGTGGAGGCCCAACTGCGGCGCAGCCATATATTACTGGGTTGCAGCCACGCTTTTCAATCCACTGACTGCGGCGCAGTGGCTAGGTGTGGTTGCCACTGCGTCGCAGTACAATATTACTGGACTGGTAGTGCCTTACAACATAGATGACTGCGGCGCAGTGGACTTGTTCACCACCACTGCGTCGCAGTATAAAAGTACTGAACCGAAGGCCACACATCAACTTATGAATACTTGCATATTTTCTATCTCTTTTCACCTTAACAACTCTCGAACTCTCCAATCAACTTCATGGCCTCAAAATTACTCGAAATTGCACCAAATGGAAACGTCACCTGTTTAGAACCTGAAACCACTAACAAAACCCATAAACGCGCCAAATGCCAGCAAAATCGACTAAAAACATATAATAAAAAGGCCAATAACGAAGTGGGCGATGGGTATAAATTGGTCACATCAGTGTGTTATGTAGTTAACATGATCAATTATATAGTACATTTACCTACATGTGGTATATTGTTGTCATCATCAAAAAGGGGGAGATTGTTGGTGCATACATGGTTTAAAACATTTATAACATTTATAATGCACTCCTTAGTTTTGATGATGATTAAGAATATACAACATGAAAGTAAGTGTTAAATATAATTGATCATACGTATATTCTTACATGCTTGAAAATCCTTCTTAAAAACGATTATCAAAGACGCAAAGTAGCACTATCTATAGCGTCGATCAATGTGTGGTGTTCCATAACAATATATGGAATGTGTAAAATGGTATAAATAATGTTTTGGGCATACATACGCCAATTCCGAACCAAAAACGATGAAAACGTCAAGTTTGAGTTTAATGTAGCATTTCGTCGTAAAACCTGGGGACGGCTCTTAATATGAGGACGGCCTCTGTGTCTGCAAGAGCCGTCCGCTTCTGTCCCGAATGGTAGTTTTTCACCGAGCCTTCGTTACACATTTCCGTGACCCCAAACTTGTTCCATAACCTTATATTGATATTCTAAGATGTTTACAAATGACAAATTTCAAAAATAACAACTTTCGGTTTTCGTCAAATTTGAGGTCGAAAATTTTTCTAAGTATCATGGAGCACAGCTCTTGTTCAGAGCACGGATCCAAAGGACGGCTCTTCTGTCCAAATCAATGAGATTTACCGAGCGCTCGTTACATAAGTTCATGACCCGAAACTTGTTCCTAAGTCTTATATTATCATTCTAAGATGTTTGCAAGTGTCAAATTACAAATCTAAACACTTTGATTTTTCACCAAAATTGGAGGCTAAAATTTTTCTAAGTGTTGTAAGTCAAGATAAGTCAAAATTTGTTATATGGTCAAAATTGGTCAAGATGCTGTAGAATTCAGATTTATATTTAAAATGTGAGTGGGAACTTTTCTCATTTTCATATCTATTCTTGTGACTTCCTCAATCCCCATTCATCCATACAAGGTAAGCATCTATCTCTCTTTCTCCTATTCTCTTTTAAATGAAACTTGGGTTGGGAAAGTTATTGTTGTAGTGGAGAATTCATTGGAGATATACAAGGCTTTTTGTGAAGTTCCAGGTATAGCACGGCTCTTGTTTATGGCACGGCTCTTGTGCCCTGGAGGACGGCCTCAGTTAAGAGTCGTCCGGGTCAAACGGTCATAAAGCACTTTTTGACTATAAATTGAAGACTTGGATATTTGCACCTCACCTCTTGCATCTACAACCTGAGCAATATCATATTCTTATCATACAAATCTTATATCATTGATTATTAGCAAGAGTGTCAAATTTGTAGTGAGGATTATATTTGTGTAATATTGAGAGCGTACAAATTGTGTATTCAATTACACTAGTGAGTGTGATTGTTGTGTATTCTCTTGAAGTGTCAAGAGCTTGTGTTTTCCTAGTGGTTAGGAAACTTTATATCTTGAAGTGTCAAGATCATTTGGGTGTAAACTAAACTCTAGTGGTTAGAGTTGGGCAAATTCTTGAAGTGTCAAGAATTGAAGATTTCCTAGTGGTTAGGAATCATTGGTGTGTCTTGAAGTGTCAAGACTTGGTAAATTCCTAGTGGTTAGGAATTGTTGGATCATCTTGAAGTGTCAAGATTGTATTGCGGACTCTCCACCGGTTTTGGAGAAAGATAGTGCTACAAAATCTCGATTGTGAATCGAGGAGTGGATTAAGGCGGATTAGTTAACATCCGACCCCAACCACTATATATCGTGGTGTTCATGTGGTGATAAACTTTCTTACCCCTATCTCTTATTATTTCTCATTTCATTGTTATTATATTTGCTTCACAAGGATTGAATTGGTTGTTGGTAATTACAAGTGTTATCTCTTTGTTGTTCAAATGAAACAAGTTTTGTAACTAGTGACTTAAGATTGAAGATTAATCAAAAAGTCTTACAAACCAAATTAAAAATCGGGTACAACCTATTCACCCCCCTCTAGGTTGCACTTACAGCATGCATGATAGGAAATTATGTGTGCAACGTGAATTGTATGAAACGTGAAACTTGTTTAAACGGAGTTCGTAGGGTTTACATGACTTGGTGACTTGATTGATGTGTGATGACGTGATTGACGTATGTGTTAGTGTCGGGATATCACCGTGGCTTGTCGGATTGACGTTGATGTATATTCTTGTAATTTCTTTTAATTGTTTAACCCTAGCAAAGTGAAATGATGGCATTAACGGAGTATGACACTCGGTAACCCTAGAGGCGCCTGATCAACAAATCTATGGTTACCCTATGTCATATAAAGTTAATGACCTCGTAGATTGCGCATTGTGGATAAAGTATAGTAGGTAACCCGGTATGTTTGATGAGTGTTGGTTGGGTGGAGGGTTAGCCGCTGGTACACCCTGTATACATACCCGACCAATACTTAGAGGGCATAACGGAACCGAGTCCCAACATCCATTCAATATATTAACGGTGTGGAGGGAAAGCCGCTGGTATCACCTGTATACAAACACCTTTAATGTATTGAATGTTGAAGTTAGATTCGGACTATGCTTTACCCGCCTTGTTAATGACTTGACCCTTTATATTTATATGAATTGGTTTGAAACTTGTGAAGTTGATTGAGAATTGAATGAAACGATGATGCTTTGTCTTGTTATATTTGAATTGGTATGTTGATTTGAATGATTTGATTATGGTTGAATTGGAATTGTGTAATTAGTTAGAATGTGAATGAAATGATGATGACATAGTTTATTGCCATAATAATATCCCCGTAGAGATACATGTTCTTGTAATGGCCTAGGATAGTCAAATTTTGAATTGTTTCTATATGATGGTTGATTACGAATGTTAGTGTGTGAATGGTGAGGATAGACTTGCTAATCCAACATGTGTGTTCAAGGAAAGATGGTTAGACCAGGGAGAGCTAACATGAATGTGAGGCGCCAAGACGAGTAAGGGGAGCCGGTTGATCAAGGAAATTCAAAGAAGTAGAGGCGGTAGAGGTGGTCGTGGAGGCCGTGGTAATCGTGAAGGACGTGAGAGAATCAGGTGGGTTGAACATCAAGAATGTGTTCCACCAATCGTCGTGCCTTTCTTTGAGTGCCATCCCGATCAATGCTCGAAATTCCCCGATGGCCCTTGATGACATACCCCTCCAGCGGTACGTAGAACCTATCACACGAAGAAGCGCCAACACTTTGCGCTACGGAAGTTCGTCCGTAACGAAGGCTCGCGCAGAAGATAGAAAGATAAGAATTGTTCTCCTATGAAGTCGGGATTTGTCCTTATCATAAAGGGCCGGTAATTATGGAAATAATATTCCTGGCCTTAAATAAAAGAAACCCTAGGAAGCTTGGCTTCCTCTCCAAGCTGAATCTCCCCTATAAAAGGAGATGCATAAGACCTCCAAAGGCATTCCGATTCACTCACAAATATTCATCAATTCAATACGATTAACTGGACTCAAAGTCTACTCAAGAGCACGATCATAATCGGCTGATATTCGGGTCGCAACACATGATCAAATAGATCCTTAATCACGGGCACGATCTCAATCGGCCACATATCGATCATACATTGGATTGGCGTAAAGAGGCTAAAACTCTACCTTCGGGAATCGCCAACAAACAACCAAAAATACCCATCATCCCCTTTCTAAACCTAATCTCGATTTGGTGCACAATCATTTGGCGCCATCCGTGGGACCTTCACATCACTCAAAATCAAAAAACCCGCAAAAAAGATTTTTGTGCATTCACGCCGTAAGAGATGGTGAAGAAAAACAAAAACAGATCTCTGAAAAATAGGAGATCTACCTTGGCAATCAGCCAGGCAACGACCAGTCGCCCAGATCTAACCGAAGCTGTGCCAGGAGGTTTTTACTTCCCTCCCCTGGGGAAAAATAAGCCTTCCAATGACCCTCTTATTATTCAAGCCACGATATTTAATATCGAGGTACGCAGGGTCTACTTGGATAGCGGAAGCGAATGCGATGTCATCTTCGAGCATTGCTTCCTCAAATTGCCAGATGCCATACGAGCCCGAAAACTGGACTCCCAGGGCCCATTGTTGATGCATGTTGATGTGACAACAGCAACTTAGATTTGATTATGTCTTATTCATTTATATGTAATTGATAGATTATGGACTTCGTGTTTTAGTAATGATTTATTACATGTTTTGGTGTTATTTATATGTTTATATATGATGTTTGTTATGTATATCATACAAGTACAAACATAATATATGTTAGGTTTCTTATACATAAAGTACTTGGAAAATAACTAAGCATAGATGTTGATGGTATTTAGTACTAACGAAGATAATCTTCGTTTTATGGGCTGGGCTGCTAAGTTCGTAAGAACAAAGCCCAGCAAGCCCAATATCGATCGTGAACATATATAAATGATTGGAAACCCTAAATTGAGGAATCCAGTTGATATTACACACACCAAAGGCGACTAAGTTCGTTTCTAAGCTATAGAAAACGAAGATAGATCACATAAGGCTGATTATATTGAGATAATTAGCAATATATATGATAACTAATCAAACTAGTTATCTCGTGAGGATTCCGCACTCACGACATAACAATAGACGATCTCGAGAGCGATCAGTGGCTATCGAGGGACTCACAAGTGGTATCAGAGCTATTCGATATCTTATCGAAGGGTTGAGATCGTTTGTTTGATTGTTATTTTCTCAAAAAATAGCCTCCCGAACACCTTTCTGTCGTTAAGTTCGTTTACCTTACGAACTTAGCGAAACGAAGTTAATTTAATTTCGTTCTAAATTTCATCTAACGAAGATTGAAAACGAAGTTAATTTAATTTCGTTCTAAATTTCATCTAACGAAGATAGAAAACGAAGTTATCTTCATTTTCGTTTTGAATCTTCTTCAAACGAATTTAGTCTACGAACTTAACTTATCTTCGTTCAGATCCCTGTCTACGAACTTAACTATCTTCGTTCAGAATTTTTGTCCACGAAATTAAGCTATCTTCGTATTGACTCAGTTCTACGAATTTAATCTAAATTCGTTCAATTCTTATCTTCGTTTGAACAGTATTTTTCACTTATGGCTTCTTCATCCTCAACCAACAATGCTGTTGTCCAATATCTCAATTCTCTAGTTTATCATGATCATCTGGTAGGGCGTTGTTGATGCACGTTGATGTGACAACAGCAACTTAGATTTGATTAGACGTTTATTTGTATATGTAATTGATAGATTATGAACATAATGTTTTGGTAATGATCGATTACATATTTAGGTGTTATATATGTTTATATATGATGTTTGTTATGTATGATATACAAGAACAAACGTAATATATGTTAGGTTCCTTATATGTTAAGTAATTGGAAAATAACAAACGGATTACAGCTAACGAAGATAAACTTCGTTATGCTCGAACGAAGATTATCTTCGTTCTAAGGGCTGGGCTGCTAAGTTCGTAAGAACAAAGCCCAGCAAGCCCAATATCAATTGTGAACATATATAAACGACTGACAAACCTAAATTGAGTGAACCAGTCGATTAATTCACACACCAATCATCTAAGTTCGTTGGCTATCATTAGCAAACGAATATAGCGTAATTAAGGCTGATTATACACTTATAATTAGCAATAATATAGATAACTAATCAAACAGTTATCTCGTGAGGATTCCGCACTCACGACATAACCATAGACGATCTCGAGAGCGATCCATAGCTATCGAGGGACTCACAAGTGGTATCAGAGCCAATCGATATCTTATCAAGGTTTCAGATCGTCTGTTTGATTCTTTATTTTCTGTGAAACTCGAAAAACCCAAACTGACTGTTAAGTTCGTTTTCCTCAACGAACTTAGCCAAACGAATTTAATCTTAAATTCGTTCCTTGGCTTTTGAACTTCCTACGAAGTTATTCATCAAACGAAGTTATCTTCATTTTCGTTTTGAATCTTTTTCAAACGAATTTAACTTATCTTCGTTCAAATCTTTGTCTACGAATTTAGGCCATCTTCGTTTGAACTCACTTTACGAAGTTAATCTTATCTTCGTTTGGTTTCACCTTACGAACTTAGAATTCCTTACGAACTTAGTTTATCTTCGTTTGTAGTTTATCTTCGTTTGAATTTCTATCTTCGTTCCATCTTATCTTCGTTCATTCATTTATCTTCGTTCCTTAAGGTTTTTGCTATTTTAGCTTATGGCTTCCACATCGTCTGTCAACAGTGCTGTTGCACAATATCTGAATTCTCTGGTTTATCATGATCATCTAGTCGGAAGGACTAATTCTCCACCAAAGTTAGTCTCATTAGCTGATTTCTGGGCGTGGAGAGGTCGTTTCGAGGATTTTATTCAAAGAGAAGACTTGAATATGTGGATTATGATTACTGAGGGATATGAGTGGCCTACTCTTACAGTCAATGGCGTTACTTCGACATACAAGATGGCAGAATTAAAAGGAGAAGAAAAGAATGCATATGCAATCGAAGTAAAGGCTCTTTCGACTCTTCGGATGTGCATTCCACAAGAGTTAGTGCATTTGTTTCCCAAACAAGAATACAAAACTTCAAAGCAGCTGTTCGATGCTATTGAAGCACATTGTGAAGGAGATCCACTACTGAAGAAAAACAGAATTAAAATGCTTAAGAAACAATTTGACTGTTTCAACGCTACCAAGAACGAACAGGTTGAAGATCTTATTCTGAGATATCAACATCTGCTTGCAGAGTTAGCGTATTTTGATCTTAAGTATTCTCCAAGTGAAATTGTGGATAAATTCTTGGATGGTTTACCGAAGGCCTATAAAGAGTTTTGTCATGACTACAAGAAAGAGATGATTATGCATCTTTGCGTATAGATGGAGTTATATCTACTCTTAGGAACAGAGTGATGAAAGAAAAAGCAAAGGATCTCCAAGATAATTACACTCAAGATCCTTCTCTGTATCATGCCACCATGAAGAACCCAACAGCTGATGTAAATGCATTCTTTTCGGGAGTTGTAGTTCTGGTACAACAGAGAATACTGATGGAGATGATTTTGTTGGTTTCATTGACTTCGGATGCTGGGAACAAAGGTAAGAAGACTGCTGAAGGTGTAAAGACTGGAAGTTTAAAGTTCGGTAACATTACATCTTCTGCTGCTGGTTACAAGTCCATGCCAATGGATATGAAATCAGCTGAGGGTCGAATGAATGTCTTTGCTGCAATGTGTGCTGCTCATGAAGCGTTTGTTGCAGGAAGAATCACAGATCCTGCACTCATAGATGAAGATTATGACCAAATTGATCCAGATGATGTTGAAGAGATGGACCTAAAATGGCAATTGGCTATGATCACAAAAAGAGTGCAGAAATTCATGAAAAGGACAGGACGACCTCTTACTGGAGGCACTCAGGGCTTTGACAAGTCAAAGGTCAAGTGTTACAACTGTGATGGATTTGGACACTTCGCTAGAGAGTGTCAACGACCAAAGAGGGATGTCAATGCTACCCCTACGCGACAAGACAGAAGTGGTAATCGTCCATATAATCAGAATGCTAACAGAGCACTTGTGTTGACTGAAGATACTGCTGCAAATGACAAGGCCATCGTAGCTGTTCAATCTGATGGTTCTTATGTCTGGAATCTTCCACAGGACGAGACCCAATAATGCTTATTTGGCTGAAATTATTGATGATATGGCTCATATCGTGGACTCTCCTGATGACTTTCTTGACACCACAGTTACCATAATGATGAGCATTTGTATGAAAATGCTCAAAGTTTGAAAGTGGAAAGTTATGCTGAGGGTGTTTATGATACTGATTCCGAATCTGAAGATGAGCTCGAAGATGATAAGAACCAAGAGGAAGTGAAAGCTACTGCAGAGGTAAAAGCTACTGAAGTTAATGAAGATTCTGCTGCTGAAAAGGTCGAGAAGACAATTGAAGAGCAGATGAAAGATTTTGAGATTCCTGAAGGAATGACTGTCGATGACTTTGTTGCCTACATGGCAGATTGTAAAGAAGCTGACCAACAGGTATCCTATTCCTTACATACTATTGTTCATGTTTGTAAAATTGTGAATAAAATGTATGATGAAATTGAATCGAAAAATGATCAAATTAGGAATTTAGAATCTGTTGTTAATGCTGCACAATCAGAGAGAGATAGGCTAATTAAAAAGGATTTAACTGTCAATGATAAAGAAAGATTTTTCAAAGAAAAGATTAAGTCCTTAGAGTCTGATCTAAGTGCAATGAAGGACAAAGTCAAACAGTCAGTAGCTGTAGAAAGAGTAGGTGGTGAAGCTTACTCCTTGCTAGCAAAGAAGTGTGCCTCTATTGAAAAAGAACTAGCTGATGCTAAGATAGAGATTTTGGACTAAATGCTAAATTAGATTCTGCTAGGCATTCTGAACTGTTAATGCATATGAACAAATTTGAGGTTTCTTCTACTAAGAGTCTAGACCCAGTTAAGATTTCTTATAACGATGTTCCTCCACCTTTCAACAACAATTATACCTCCGTTGAACCCAACATTCCTGAAGTTCTACTTCAATCTAGTACTGAAGCTAGTAAACCAAAAGACTCAATTCCCGAAGCCAAGTTGTCTAAGACCAACAAA
>CM067169.1:7461008-7505914 GCA_034093135.1 Erigeron breviscapus | reverse complement strand
TGAGTGATTTGATTTGTTGGGCATTTATAAGAATTTTGATTGATATTTCAACTTGTGAGGCTCATTTTATCGTTTATAACTTGATTAATCATCAATAAAATTTTGTTCAATGGCATTTTATAAATTAAATTTAGAACTGAACAATAGCTTTGGATTGCTAAATTAGGGGCATTATCTACTAGCTTCAAGTATAACTATGGCTTGCGGGATCATAGACAACATAACTAGAACATATATAATGTTAAAAAGTAGGGTTGTTACAGGTCTCCCAATCCTCCATATTGGATCTTCCAAATTTTATTCTCCTAGTAAAACATTCAATCTTACTAACATTCTTCATGTACCAGAAATTAAAAAAAATCCGCTTTCAGTTCAACAATTTTGTCATGATAACAACGTTTTCTTTGAATTTCACTCAACTTGTTTTTATGTGAAGGACACTATTACCCGCAATACCCTCCTCACGGGACCAAGTGATGGCGGTCTCTATTCCATTTGTCTGCCTCGTATTCAACCATTCAAGAAAGCTGCTTTTTCTGTCACACGGGCGACTTCAGATATTTGGCATCAACGTTTGGGACATCCACATCGACAACTTTTTACTTCTATGCTTTTTAGTGTAACATCCGCGAAATTTGACCGTTTGACTTTACGTAGTTTGTCTCCTTGTACTTCCTGTTCAATTGGGAAATTTTCAAAATTACATTTGTTACCTTCAAATTATAAAAGTTCACGTATTTTGGATCTTATGTATTGTGATGTGTGGGGTCCCGCACCCGTGTCTTCTTTTGATGGTCATCTCTATTTTTTATTGTGTGTTGACAACTATTCTCGCTACATGTGGTTGTTTCCCCTCAAACGTAAGTCTGATGTCTATGAAATTTTTACTCGGTTTGTTACTTTAGCTGAACGACAATTTCAATGTCAACTTAAAACTGTCCAAACAGATGGTGGAGGGGAATTTCGTGCCCTCTCTTCATTTTTCTCATCCCGCGGCATTGCTCATCGCTTCTCTTGCCCCCACACGAGTGAACAGAATGGAATAGTTGAACGCCGTCACCGTCACGTTGTTGAAACCGGGCTTACACTCCTTGCTCACTCTCATGTCCCCCCTCGCTTTTGGCACTTTGCTTTTGATACTGCCGTCTATCTAATTAACCGCATGCCATCCAAGATTACATCTGGTCTCTCTTCTTTTGAAATCCTTCTCGCTCGCAAACCTGATTATTCTTTTCTTCGTGTTTTTGGTTGTCAATGCTTTCCACACCTTCAACCTTATAATTCTCACAAAATGGATTTTAGGTCTACACCGTGCGTATTCCTTGGGTATAGTCCCTCTCACCATGGGTACTGATGCTTTTATCCTGTTACTGATCGTGTTTACATAGCCCGACATGTCCGCTTTCATGAAACTAATTTCCCATTTCACCAACTATCTCGTCCTCCTACTCCTGACACAACTCCTGATTTATATTTCTCATCATATCCCTCTCCTGACCCCTCCTCTTTAACATCACAACAACAACCAGCAGAACCCGTTAACCCTCAAAGTTCCCAACAGGCCCAAACAACTGTCACCCAACAGCCAACAGAACCTGTTCACACTCATAGTTCCCAACAGGCCCAAACAATTGTCACCCAACAACCAACAAAACCTATTAACCCTCAAAGTTTGTCACCCCCAATCCCAATGCCACAGCCTTCCTCACCTATCAATCCAGCTCAATCTTCCCCAACCTTACCGGAACAACCTCCTGTTCGGTCTCGACTCGCCCATTTACGACAAAATCCAAAGCCTACTACTCGCTTCGATCCATCATCTAATCTCACTACCTCTGCTACTTCTAACAGTGAACCCCCTTCCTTTTCCATTGCCAACACCGATTCTCGCTGGCGTAAAGCTATGGAAGAAGTGTATTCAGCTCTCTTGAGAAATGGTACCTGGTCTCTTGTTTTTCATATTAATGGTACTAATGTTGTTGATTGTAGATGGGTTTACAGGGTCAAACATGATCAACATGGAGCTGTCACACGCTACAAAGTACTCTTGGTTGCCAAAGGGTTTAACCAACAACTGGGGGTAGATTACACATATACTTTTACCCCTGTAATTAAAGCCACTACTATTTGGGTTGTTCGTTCACTAGCAGTTACTTATGAATGGCAGTTGCGTCAATTGGATGTTCAAAACCCCTTTTTACATGGGGACTTGAAAGAAACAGTCTATTTGCGACAGCCACCGGGATTTTTTGACAAGCACAATCCTAATCAAGTGTGTCTCTTACACAAATCTTTGTATGGGCTCAAGCAGGCTCCACGGGCATGGTTTCAACGTCTTTCTCTTGCCTTAACTAGCCTCGGTTTTCATGGATCAAAGACAGATCCATCATTGTTTATTTATTCATCAAATGGAGTTTTGTTATATATGTTGGTGTACGTTGATGATATTATTCTCGCAGGAAACAATCCAGCCGCCATTGATTGCGTGGTTACCAATCTTGGCCGCTCCTTTGCTATCCAAGATATGGGTCATTTATCATATTTTTTGGGCATTGAGATCCATCGAAAAGGGCATGACATGCTACTGCTTCAGCAAAAATACATTAAAGACATACTCAAGCGCTCTGGATTTTCTTTTTCAAAACCCATGTCTTCACCCATGTCTACTTCAGCTAATCTCTCTTTGAAGGATAGTGTGTTGTTCGATGATCCAGTTAAGTACAGACAGATAGTAGGTTCTTTGCAGTATGTAACACTCTCTCGTCCGGACATTGCTTTTGCTGCTAACAAAGTGTGTCAATACATGCATGCGTCTACTGAAAACCATTGGGCTGCTGTTAAACGGATCCTACGATATCTTCAAGGAACCTCTACCTATGGTTTATTACTCAAACATAACTCAAGCTCTCAGTTACATGCTTATGCTGATTCGACATTTTCTCCTTTGAGTGCCTTCTCTGATGCCGATTGGGCTGGATGCCCCGATGACCGTCGTTCCACCGGGGGATTTGCAATCTATCTTGTTAACAATCTATGTTAGGTCCACTTTTGGTGAAAACTGGAGCGTCTCCAGTTGCATCTGGAGACCAGAGGATTTGTCCAGAAATATTAGAAGTTCAGTGGCCAGTGTACAGTTGATGCCAATGGAGCTTCACTCCAGTTGAGATCTGACCAAAACATGAAGACATTCCAATTGAAGTCAAAGACAACAAGTGGAAGAAAGAGAATGACCATGGCAGCGAAGCCCAGTGGACATTCTGTCCAGATCAAGACTGGAGAATTATCAGTGTAAAGTACTTACAAAGCTTTACACTAATTACGAGGAAGACCTTTTTGCTTTATGTACTATTATCCGGACAATAGCAATTGTCTATGATTAAAGTACAAAAGTGCATAAAGCAGGTTGGATAAAGTGACTTTATGTCTTACTTTATCTAGCATTTTGAAGGAATTTATTACACTTCCTTAAATGTTCTCAACCATATTTGTACGGCAAAATGTCAACCTTTGCCTATAAATAGAGGTCTTTGCACAACCAATAAACAACTTTGCATATTCAGACATTTGCATTCTTGGTGAACTTGTGCAATATTCTCTCAATCGCAAAAAGGAACATTTCACAACTTTAAGTGTTTCGATTGTTAAGAGAATTTCCAAGTATAGATCAATTGTATTTCATAGGTTGTTAGGATATTTACATTATTGTATTATCTTGGTTCCGCAACAACCTTGTAATTTATTTAACATTAATAAATAAATTACACTTGAAAATTACATATTGTCTCACCAATTTACTTTACAAGTATTTATTTATTGCATTGTTATTTACTTATTATATTGTCACCTTAATAAGTAATCCTCCAGTTGCCTGGTATACTGTTTATTACAACTGGCAGTTTATCTAGTTCCTTGAACGTATTGCAAAGTAATCTCACCATCGATATAGAGGTGTCTTCAGTAATACCATCTCTTGAGTTGGGACTTACAATCTAGTTTCATGGTCAGCAAGAAAACAAAAGACCGTCTCTAGGTCATCGACTGAATCTGAGTACAAAGCTTTAGCAGATACCGTAGCTGAGGTCACATGGCTTGAAACATTGCTTCGTGAATTGAGAGTTCCTACAAAGTCTGTCCCAACTCTTTGGTGTATTTATTTGCTAATCCAGTCTTCCATGCTAGAACGAAGCATGTAGAAGTTGATTTTCATTTTGTTCGTGAAAAGGTAGCTCAAGGAATGTTATCAGTTCAATTTATTTCTACACAAGATCAGATAGCAGATATTTTCACAAAGGCTCTTCCATACGACCGATTTGTGTTTTTGAGGACCAAGCTTAAGGTCGCTCCCCGGCCTTAGCTTGCGGGGAAATATAAAACATTATTAGGAGTTTTTTGTATTACCTAAATATTAGAAGGTTATTGTGTAACTATGAATTCTATATAAATTCTTGTAATATTGATTATTGACAATATATACAACACGGTATTCTTCAATTGCGACCGCTTTAGGCTCCCAAAATTTAGTATATTAGATTTAATGTTTGGATTTTGGACTAAGTACCATTATATAATTTACATTGCAGTAACACCCTTTTCGTTTTCGCATCAACATCTGCAGCTGTTTTATTACTAGTAGTTGAATAACAAAAGTCGAGCTACTTTTTTTTGTTTTTTTACTTTAATTTATATATGGTAATGAACTAGCCACCAAAATTGATCTCGTTTGAGACCTTCAAAAACCTTAAGCCGTCACTGAATAGAGCAACAACGGAGGAAACAAATAAATATTGATACTCATTTTGTTCATGAGTCATGACCAAATTGTTTTAGGTAATTTTGAGTTCTACATGTCCAATTGTCATTTCTCAATCCCAATATGCTGATATATATACTACATTACTTTTGAATTTCAATGAAATTATTGAGGTTTGTATTTAGTTTGAATGGTCTTACTTCTCCTCCCAATAAAGCAGAGTATACTAATATGACGTATAACTGTATAAGACCTTACATGTATATATGTATAGCTCAGTATATCAATATGACTTATTGATGTATAAGACCTTACATGTCTGTGTATATGTATTATGTATGTACTCTGGGTGTTAAGCCCAAATGGAGCTTTATTATATTATTGTTGGCGTGAGTGTATTGTACTTTCATTACAATACACTACTACAAAAATCTATTTAGAGACCTTGCGGATGGCGTCTCCATATTGATTAGTGGCGAATAGTTGCTCGTTTGACCTTACAGGTTAGATGAAGAGAATGTTGGTGACGGTATGTCGAGTAAGCTTTGAAACATATCGGCACCTAGGGATCTAGGGTCGTAGTCTTGGTTGTTTCGGTTTGATATGACGGTTGTTTTGGTTGCATAGATAGTTTAAAGATTAGTTGAAGCGTATATGGTTTAAAAGAAATGGATGTTAAATATATAGGTAAAAAATATAAAATAAAAAAACAATTTAAATGACTATATTAATTAATAAACGCCAATTTGAAAAAAAAAACAAATCATTATTTAGTTTTATACGGTCATGACTCATGAGACACGCTTCCGAGAGTCTGAGACCCACTTTCCTTTCCTTTCCCTCATTCTCCACAAGACGGAAGTTTCACAACGTAGGGCACATCGAGGGCATGCCAACGACATCCTGGATGACGAGGCGTAACGTCTCCCTCGACGTGGCCAATATCTTATCTCAATGTATTTACTGTCTTTAATGTACGTTTCATATTTTATTTGAGTGGAGTATTTTATTTTCGTTTTTGTTTGTAATTTACATGAAAAATGAGTAGTTGTAACAAAACTTCACTGTGAGGATTCCCATGTTTCATTACATGATAAAAAGTTGAGTTTAGATGATTTTTGTTTGATCACACCTAAAACGAAAATGTACTCACACTGTATATATATTTTCTGTTGTATATGTTTTTTTTATAATCAAAATATATGACAGTATATATGTCTGGAATATATATAGATATACCTTTTTTTGTTGAATTTGTAATGACTATTAAATTAAGGATAGTGATAAATCTACAATAATTATTAGACATCTACAATAAATGTATATAATTTACTGCACATTGTACAACTGTATAAAGCAGACATTATTTTAGATGGTTAAAACTTGTTGTAGCTTTATCACTTCCTTTGAATTAATTGTACAACTATTATCTTTATGTTTTTTTTCTCTTTTTGAACCATTAACTGATATTCGAAAGTTCTGCACATACTCTAAACTAAACTACGAGATATAGAACATGGTCAGTTACATATGATTTAAGGAAAAACCTCCAAAATGCACCACTCTAGATGGTTTAACCCATCAACTAGTATAAAAGTAAGAGTAATGATATTCGTATCATGTCTTTTGATATATTTATTTTTTACTGTGCATTAGCCAGTTGTAGAGTATGTAAAAATCATTATATCTTGTGGTAATATATCAAAATTGTTGGTACTGATATTACTATCCTAAAAGTAAGGACTTCAACTAATTGAAAAAAAAAAAAAAAACTAATTGAACAAACATTCATGTTATCTTTATGTTATCTAGCACTTAATAACATATTTATGATTTATTACTCCGTATATACTAATCATAATGCTAGTGCAAATGCGTATAATGAAATGAAAAATTGTTTGGTAGGCTTAAAACACAACATTTATGGTTCACAACTTTCCAACCACCACGATTGATGTTTTCATCTGCAAGACTGTAACAATTTTTGTCTCTTGCAAATTTACCCATTCTTTTGTTCTTTAGCAGACAAAAAGTCAATAACGATCATGATTATGTTGAATAGAAGTTTCAAGTCAAGATTAAATGGTTCCTGTTACTTATATTTTAATAGTTGATTTGACTGTCGACGACTAAAAAGTTCAATCATAATATATTTCTCATTTTAAAACGTAAAGACTAATTAACTCATTCGTAATATTGCTTTTTTTAAATTAAATGGATAATTTTTTTACTCAAAATGCATGCAATAAATATCGCAGCGCGTAACACCACCGGTGCAAATAGGGTAGCCCCACCAGGGACTATTAGCGGCGACGTCGCCGCTAATAGTGGGGGCCCCACTGACACAATGCAGAGGTCAACGATTGATTTTCGCGTCTGGACCCCACACTATTAGCGGCGACGTCGCCGCTAATAGTGAACCCAAATTCCTTTATAAACGAGGCTGGAAGCCAGACGACCCATCATAGTCTACAAACAAAAACGCATCTCCGGTTAAAAAAAAAAAAATCCGGCCATCTACCATTTTGTGTCCATATTCCGTCCATCAATCCCCTCAGCCTCTATATCAACAATCCGGCCACCCACCCTTTTGTTGGTGACGAAAATCCGGCCCGGTTCAATTTCCGGCGACTTTTCAGGCGAAAATGTAACATCCGTGAGTTTTGACCGTTTGACTTTACGTGCAATTTGACTAACGATTTAAGTTAATGAAATATTTGGGTCGTTTTGTGACTAAATGACAAGGTGGTATGTTCGTCGGGTCGATAATATGTTTTAATCGGTGACTAAAGGCCTAACGTTTTGTATTTTGGCTTGAGAAGAGAAACGGGTCGACCCGTGGGTGATCCACGACCCACCAGCCTTAAGACCCATTTCCCTCCCCCCTTATCTCATTTTCACCACACCCCTCTTCTCTCTTTTCTTCTTTCTCTTTTTCTCTCTAAGATTCTTACACCAAGATTATGGTTTCAATTTAGATTAGTGCTAGAAACATCACCTATTTCATCTCCTTTGCATCATATCAAGTTTTGGGTCATCAAAAAGTGCAAGAACATCCTCTTTTGGGTCAAATTTGGGTAAAGCTTTTGGAAGAAGAATTAGTAAGTGAAACTCATCCCTTAATCATCATTTTATGTTTATTAACTTGCTTCTAGTTGATTACAAGTAAATTCGGGTCACGAATCGGGTCAAAACGCGATTAGGGTTAATTAGGGTTTTAATTAGGGTTTGAATGATTTAGTGGTGATTTTGATGTTTTGGTCGAAATGGTGGATTGGGTTATGTGTATTTATGTTTATTGATACTTAGTTATGCTCAAAATCGAGTTGGAAAGGTCTTTTGGTCGATCCCTAGGACTAAAATGGTGTTTGGAGGTGTTTTGGGTCGTTTAGGATCGTTCCTGATGCTGTTTGGCTGCAGAAAGGGCTCACTGCGGCGCAGTGGGAGGTGCCAGATCCCACTGCGGCGCAGTGAAAAGCTGCTGGAACCGATAACTCTTCGTCAACTTCAAACGCTTATAACTTTTGATCCGTAAGTCCAATCGAGTCATATGACCTATCGTTGGAATCGTATAAGAGTCTACTTTCTTTTGGTAACATTCATTTTTCATGAATCTTTCTCCATTTTCAAAAATGTCGAGTCGAATGTGTCTTGTTCTTACGCGGGAAAGCGGTTAGACGTCTAAGAGTTGTGACTCGACCCTAATCTTACTAAACCAACTTGTTTAGGGTTATAGAAGTTGACTTTGATGATAATATGATATTTATTGCTAGGTTGCGGACTCGTAGCGGTTGTTGAGCATTTATAACTCCTTATTAACTCGTAATCGTAGCTTGGAAGCCAAGGTGAGTTCCGTAGTTCCCTACTCAATAGAGATTCGGGCTGAAAAGTGTAAACATACGTGCTTCATTGTTTGAGTGATTTGTTGATTATGCGGTAAACTTTGGTTACATATTGTGATTAAGATAGAACATGACGTGCATTGTAGAGTCGTATGATTTGTTGTACGATAGACTTGTGTTTGAGGTTGATTATGCTTTTGTGTTTATTGATATATTGATTGTATGACTTGATTGTTGGATTGATGTGACGGTTCTTTTCGTTTGATTGACTTGGGTTATGTTTTAGTCAAGTATTACTTTTACATTAGGATAGACGTACATACATGGAAGTCGGTTATGCCTTCATTTAGTTTTAGATGTGGTGGGAAGGCTGCGGGTGACCCTATATATAAGCATCTGGGACTTGAAGAAAGTAGAATCCTCTGAAGTATATGTACGTATAGTTGGTTTAAATTATGGTAGTTGGCTTATGTTGGATGAATGTTGATAATTGGCTTATGTTGGATGAATATTGATTGTTGGCACAGGTTCATCGTATATTGATTGATGGCACAGGTGCATCGTATATTGATTGTTGGTTTATGATTTATACATTTACATTTGATTGTAAGCATTGCATACATCGTTGATGAGCCCTCGGCAGGGGATTGCCGACATCCTGGTGCATAGATGTATGCACCCATTTTGGATGTAGAACGTGACCCCGAGTATATAGACATATATATCTCGATGATTTTGAGATACAGCCTTGTTCATTGTAATGACAGAAGGGTATCGTTGCATAGGTGACGGAGTTCACGCATAGGATAGGCATGTTGGCTTATTCATGCATTGGCACTTACATTGATTCATATATCATTTGTGCATTCTTATTACACATTTACTTGTCTTGTGTAATCTTGTTGTTGGACCTTATTGGGTTACTTAGAGGCTCGCTGTAAGTCATGTCTAGCCTCAATTCGTATATTGTGATTATTGACGTTGGTTCTTTATGGACCATTACTACGAACTCACCAACCTTGTGTTGACTATGCTTAGTACACTTTTCAGGTAACCAAGTTATTCCAAGGCATGAAGTATGATCGATTTGTTAGCTTGCTGTTGAACCCGGACTTGGACTTATATGGATCAAGGATCCATTTGCCTTCTTTTGCATTGTACTTAGCACCGTTACCTATCCTTTGATGTTCAGTTGTAATCTTTGATGATGACTTGTCCTTTATGTAATTTGATACTTGTTTATCGTTCTGTAAGGATTCACTGAATCCTTTATTTGCATTTAGTCTTGTTCTATTGTAATTCCACCTTGTGCTATATGATTTCCGTGATATTCTGAGCCTTGGCTTGGGGTGTTACAGAATGGTGGCCCATGCGTGGTCGTAGAGAATTAGGCGGTTTGACCTAGACTACGACTTAAGCTAAAACTCTTCATATAGCATGCATGGTTAGGAAATTCGGGTGCAATGTGAATTATGTGAATCCCCGTGTGAGTTTGTAGTTAAGACCTCTTGTGTGATAGCTTAAATTCAATGTGTTGTTTTGATATGGATACTATGTGATCAATGTGTTGTTTTGATATGGGTACTATGTGATCAATGTGTTGTTTTGATATGGATACTATGTGATCAATGTGTTGTTTTGATATGGATACTATGTGATCAATGTGTTGTTTTGATATGGATACTATGTGATCAATGTGTTGTTGTGTGATGGTCAAGTGCATGAGGTCAACGTGTTGTTTTGATATGGATACTATGTGATCAATGTGTTGTTGTGTGATGGTCAAGTGCATGAGGTCAACGTGGTTGTTTGAAGTCAATGAGGTCATGTGCATATTGTTGAATTATTGGTATTGATTGGTGCTAATTGATGATTTAGAGCAAAATGAAGTTATGCCATTAACTTAGTATAATATGGTGGCAACCCTAAAAGAACCCGATCAACTCTTTTATGGTTACCCGATATTATAACAAGTTAATGACATCGTGGATTGCGCACGTGTGGCTTAGAGTATAATAAGGAACCGATATACTTAATGGAAGTTGATTGGGTGGAGGGTTAGCCGCTGGTACACCCTGTATACATACCCGGTCAATAACTAGAGAGTATATCAAATTCGGATTATACTTTGAATCATTCGTGTTAGTTGCCTGGCGTAGTGTATAATAGGGAATCGATATGCTTAATGGAAGTTGATTGGGTGGAGGGTTAGCCGTGGTACACCCTGTATACATATCTGGTCAATGACTAGAGAGCATATCGAATCCAGATTATACTTGAACCGTTTTGTGTTAATTGTTTGATGGTATGATGTATTGACGTGATTACTTGAATTAACGATAAACAATTGTTGTGAACTTGGCGAGAACATGATAGATAACGATTACTTGAGAACTTTGATATGTTGTTCTTAACATAGTGGAATGAAACACGTAGGATATGTTGGTATGATAACACGATATATGACAGTTAATTGAGAATATTTAGGTGTCGGCCTTAGTAAAAGACATTGAACATGTGTAGTGTGTCGGCGTTAAAACACTAACTATTAATGCGGCCAACCTGAGTTAAATTGGGAAGCAAACCCCCGGGTCATAGACTCTAGAACTATTACTATTATTGGATTTGTTAGTGGAATGAAATGTTAATTAGTATGATTTAGTAACCTATATGTTATGCATGTGTGATGTGTATGTATGTATGCCCCGTAGTGGTCACGTGGATGTTGTAAATGTTTTCGTTGTTGTCCGACTTAAACATGTTGATAAACGGTTAGGATACAATATGATAAATATGTTGATATGCACCCTAAGAAGGTATCAAGGTTGTAAGCATCCTAACTCTTATGTATTATAAACGGTTGATATTCCAACACTAAGATGTTAATTGTAATCGGTGAACAATGGGGGTATGTTGCTTAATAGTATGTGAACTTAAAATCGTATGAGACATTGTTAAACTTGATTGTATGCAGGTTATGAGATATTTGGGGATGCATGCGTAAAATGTATTAACCAACGGAGAATCTTATGAATCGATTTAACATATTAGTTATATGGCAAAGGTATGAGAAAATATGTGGTTAAGCGTGATCATTATGCATGATGTAACGGAAATAGATAATGCATATGTAGGTGTGCTAATCAACAAACACTTTCATGAAAGGATTGGTTTACTAGTTTGATAGTTTGGCATGTATAAAGTAGGTTGTTAGGCTAAATTGTATACATGAGATAAGCGAATACGGTGATGTATGTACAAATATTTAATAAATGGACAATTATATGAATAAGAACGGTAGACATGTTTCAAACTTGAGTATGCTCAAAATGTAAATTCTTAATCTAGTTATAAGGAAGAATTGGTAATGATTGAAAACTTATGCATAGTTATACCCAACGTATGAGAGATTGTATGTATGGCTTGGTATTGCGAGATTAGTTGATAGACCTACAAAATCTTACCTTCTAACTAGGTTATGTAAATAAATTGTTAGGAAATGCGATAGAACAAATATGGTTGCCATGATATTCTAATTATTGAATATGCTTAAATTTCGTTGCCTAACTAAGTTGGTGAAATAAATCGTTAGGACTTGGTAATATAGGCGTAAGGGTAATTGAAATCTTGGGAAATTGTGTGTATGGATTGCCATGCTAGCCCCCTTTATTTGAGTATCTCAAAAATCTTGTTGCCTAACTTACTTATTGAATACACAGCTAGGAATTCAAGATGCATGCATAGATGTAAATGGGTTCGTGAACAATTGTATGTATAAATTTGTAGGGCGATTAAGGATTACTTGGCTAAGTTAACCCCCCTCCTGTTACTTTATAACTTAGTCAGCAACGTAGAGATTATAAGTATGGCTGTATTACGATTATGAGAACCTCATTGTATTATACATCCCTAAGGTTGAAACTTTAGGAAAATGCCTGAGTTAACTAAGGTGGATTGATTAGAATAGACGAATAACAGTGGAGTTAATTGCGAAGTCAATATCGATGGCGACAACGGAACGTAACGATTCATTGTGAGCTGCTATACAACTATAAACTTACTATGGGCGAGAAGGAACGACCTTGATTAGGCTAACCATAGATTGGACAAATAAAATAAAAAAATAAAAAAAAAATTTTTTTTAAAGTCTACCCAACATGTAAAATATGCGCAAGAACGAGCGTCGCGGGAATGGAGTTGAGGTCTAAACGATATTGGGTGGTATATAAACACGTACACGATTGGTAAGGGTTGATTTAATTGGACGCCTAACTTAATGCGCAACCGAGATCTCATAAAGACGGGAACGATGAACCAATTGAGTGTCGTAGTGAGAGTCACAAGTGAGATGTGAGAAGCTTGAGCTCTTATAGTGTACGATTCTCAAATCTTTTAGGCCTAAACGGATCCCTAAATCATTGTCTATCACACAAAGGTGGTGCCGCCAAGAGTGGATGTCGTGGACACGAGCCCTGCCATTGCCAGAATGGAAGGCCGGAGGTGAAAGCAAACGTTTGACTTCAGTGATTGAGCCGCCGACCAGAGGGTAAAACATGTCACTAATGCGCTAACTATAAGGCAAATCGTCATAATAAGTGTTACCTGTTTACAACTAATTGCACTTAATGTTAACCGCGATATGTATATATATATATATATAACAATAATAAATAATAAATTCCTGGACACTGACAATAAACTCGTTTGAGAAAATGGATTTATAACCCGGAGATCGATGAATCATGGCGAAAGGTTCTAACACTTGGTATGAAGGATGCGTGCGACGTCACCCGGTTCTAAATAACCTAACGAGCTATAAACTAAAAACTTGTTACATAATACGGCTCCTTTAATCGAATGAATTTTGGCTAATATAATAGTAAGATGTTTTTGAGTTAGACGCGATGATTCTAAACGAAAAGACAAACGAATCTTTGGTAAACTTTCCTAGAGATTTTCAAAATTTAATTGCGTAACAAATTGTAACTTATGAAGGAGTTCCTTTAACGAGGGAATCAACCATGGCGTGATCGAGATGAAATGATCAGAATGGGAATGGCATGTGAGTGGAAACCCGAGCTGTCCTATAGTACCAAACGGAGCCACTTGCTACAAGTGATGAGAGCGGATAACATTAGTGAGATTTGGATCTTTGGAGAGTGAGGATCGTTGTAATTTCGAGGAACCGGTAGGAATCCTAGGTAGCAAGGTCAAGAAGCTAAGGAACAAACGCTACATGAATATCAGAGGTCGGAGGATACACAAGACGCGGAAACGAGTTCACTTGGGAGCGAGGGGACCGTGTAAGGGTTGGATACCTAAAACTGTTTAACAACTAGGGTTTTGTTGAATTTCGGGACGAAATTCTTTTGACGGGGGAATAATGTAACATCCGTGAGTTTTGACCGTTTGACTTTACGTGCAATTTGACTAACGATTTAAGTTAATGAAATATTTGGGTCGTTTTGTGACTAAATGAAAAGGTGGTATGTTCGTCGGGTCGATAATATGTTTTAATCGGTGACTAAAGGCCTAACGTTTTGTATTTTGGCTTGAGAAGAGAAACGGGTCGACCCGTGGGTGATCCACGACCCACCAGCCTTAAGACCCATTTCCCTCCCCCCTTATCTCATTTTCACCACACCCCTCTTCTCTCTTTTCTTCTTTCTCTTTTTCTCTCTAAGATTCTTACACCAAGATTATGGTTTCAATTTAGATTAGTGCTAGAAACATCACCTATTTCATCTCCTTTGCATCATATCAAGTTTTGGGTCATCAAAAAGTGCAAGAACATCCTCTTTTGGGTCAAATTTGGGTAAAGCTTTTGGAAGAAGAATTAGTAAGTGAAACTCATCCCTTAATCATCATTTTATGTTTATTAACTTGCTTCTAGTTGATTACAAGTAAATTCGGGTCACGAATCGGGTCAAAACGCGATTAGGGTTAATTAGGGTTTTAATTAGGGTTTGAATGATTTAGTGGTGATTTTGATGTTTTGGTCGAAATGGTGGATTGGGTTATGTGTATTTATGTTTATTGATACTTAGTTATGCTCAAAATCGAGTTGGAAAGGTCTTTTGGTCGATCCCTAGGACTAAAATGGTGTTTGGAGGTGTTTTGGGTCGTTTAGGATCGTTCCTGATGCTGTTTGGCTGCAGAAAGGGCTC
Organism: Erigeron breviscapus; assembly: GCA_034093135.1. Lineage (NCBI taxonomy): Eukaryota > Viridiplantae > Streptophyta > Magnoliopsida > Asterales > Asteraceae > Erigeron > Erigeron breviscapus. The sequence goes on along the minus strand of CM067169.1, from coordinate 7,491,155 downwards.
ACTGCGGCGCAGTGGGAGGTGCCAGATCCCACTGCGGCGCAGTGAAAAGCTGCTGGACCGATAACTCTTCGTCAACTTCAAACGCTTATAACTTTTGATCCGTAAGTCCAATCGAGTCATATGACCTATCGTTGGAATCGTATAAGAGTCTACTTTCTTTTGGTAACATTCATTTTTCATGAATCTTTCTCCATTTTCAAAAATGTCGAGTCGAATGTGTCTTGTTCTTACGCGGGAAAGCGGTTAAACGTCTAAGAGTTGTGACTCGACCCTAATCTTACTAAACCAACTTGTTTAAGGTTATAGAAGTTGACTTTGATGATAATATGATATTTATTGCTAGGTTGCGGACTCGTAGCGGTTGTTGAGCATTTATAACTTCTTATTAATTCGTAATCGTAGCTTGGAAGCCAAGGTGAGTTCCGTAGTTCCCTACTCAATAGAGATTCGGGCTGAAAAGTGTAAACATACGTGCTTCATTATTTGAGTGATTTGTTGATTATGCGGTAAACTTTGGTTACATATTGTGATTAAGATAGAACATGACGTGCATTGTAGAGTCGTATGATTTGTTGTACGATAGACTTGTGTTTGAGGTTGATTATGCTTTTGTGTTTATTGATATATTGATTGTATGACTTGATTGTTGGATTGATGTGATGGTTCTTTTCGTTTGATTGACTTGGGTTATGTTTTAATCAAGTATTACTTTTACATTAGGATAGACGTACATACATGGAAGTCGGTTATGCCTTCATTGAGTTTTAGATGTGGTGGGAAGGCTGCGGGTGACCCTATATATAAGCATCTGGGACTTGAAGAAAGTAGAATCCTCTGAAGTATATGTACGTATAGTTGGTTTAAATTATGGTAGTTGGCTTATGTTGGATGAATATTGATTGTTGGCACAGGTTCATCGTATATTGATTGATGGCACAGGTGCATCGTATATTGATTGTTGGTTATGATTTATGCATTTACATTTGATTGTAAGCATTGCATACATCGTTGATGAGCCCTCGGCAGGGGATTGCCGACATCCTGGTGCATAGATGTATGCACCCATTTTGGATGTAGAACGTGACCCTGAGTATATAGACATATATATCTCGATGATTTTGAGATACAGCCTTGTTCATTGTAATGACAGAAGGGTATCGTTGCATAGGTGACGGAGTTCACGCATAGGATAGGCATGTTGGCTTATTCATGCATTGGCACTTACATTGATTCGTATATCATTGTGCATTCTTATTACACATTTACTTGTCTTGTGTAATCTTGTTGTTGGACCTTATTGGGTTACTTAGAGGCTCGCTGTAAGTCATGTCTAGCCTCTATCGTATATTGTGATTATTGACGTTGGTTCTTTATGGACCATTACTACGAACTCACCAACCTTGTGTTGACTATGCTTAGTACACTTTTCAGGTAACCAAGTTATTCCAAGGCATGAAGTATGATCGATTTGTTAGCTTGCTGTTGAACCCGGACTTAGACTTATATGGATCAAGGATCCATTTGCCTTCTTTTGCATTGTACTTAGCACCGTTACCTATCCTTTGATGTTCAGTTGTAATCTTTGATGATGACTTGTCCTTTATGTAATTTGATACTTGTTTATCGTTCTGTAAGGATTCACTGAATCCTTTATTTGCATTTAGTCTTGTTCTATTGTAATTCCACCTTGTGCTATATGATTTCCATGATATTCTGAGCCTTGGCTTGGGGTGTTACAGAAAATCCGACCACCCCACTTTTCAGACGAAGTATTAGCGGCGACTAGCATTAGCGGCGACATTTCCGGCGACCCACTTTTCCGGCGACCCACTTTTCCGACGTTTTCTTTGTATGTTTACTAACACTCATTTACTTTTGTATTGTTGTTATTATTTTTAATAAATGTTATTATTAGTTATAAAAATTTTATAGTATTATATTTAGAAATTTTACGTTTGTTAGTTTGATATAAAGAAATTTGTAGGATATGATTGTTATAAATTATTGGTAGTTTATGATTATTCTTAATATGATTGTTAGTATTATGTTAGAAAACCATTTTGTTAATATGATTGTTAGAAATTAGTGGTAGAAATGTTATGTTATTATAGTTAAAAATGATATGTTTGTTAGAAATTATATGATTTTTAAGAATTATTGGTAGTTTATCATTATTGATAATATGATTGTTAATATATTATGTGAAAAGTTATTATGATTGTAATTAGTGTTAAAAATGTTATGTTATCATAATTAGAAATTATATGATTGTTAGAAATTTTATGGTTATTGTTAATATGATTTTTAGTATTATGTTAGAAAACAGTTGTTAGTATTATTGTTAGAAAAATGTGCTAATTTTAGGTATAATAAGTTGGAAATAAGATTTGTGTCAAAAATATGCATATATTTCATTTGCGCCTTTTTTAACCTTGATAATTGTTTTTATTGATTTATAACTTGTATATAACTTATGTAGGTTAAAATGGCTGCTGTTCATGGCGGAGATGGTGGCAATGACCCTCCAAATTGGGGGTGGAATCCCCAATGGGGCTGCAAGCGTAGCGGGGGTAAGTATATATAGATGTATGTAATATATATATATATATATACATATATATAGATATGTATATATATTTATTCTTTAATTTTGCTTTGCAGGGAATACCTCAGGGAGAGCTGCCGCTGCTAACAAGGAACTGGAGCGGGAGTTTCAAAAGTCTGGACGACGTATAACTCTTAGACTTGATACCGCTGAAAGCAGGTGGCAGACTATCGGTGACACCTCCAAATGGTACAAGAGCTATTTGGGGACATATGTCGCTACCGTCCCGCATACTTACGACTCGTGGGATCAGGTGCCCCCACACATCAGGGATGGACTTATTCCCTGGCTCCAGGTTTAAAACATTTTATTTTACAATTTAAATACGTCATTACAAAATTAGGGTAAATGCTGACTATTACTACAAAATTGCAGAGACGGTTCTACTTGGACCCGTATATAAATAATGAAGACGGTCACCCCTTACGGGTCGCCATTGAAAACATGATTCGTCAAGATGCCCTCAAGAACTACAGGGATAAAAAATCAAAATTCAAGGGGAAATGGTTTAGCGACAGGGGTGGGTTAGATAGACTCGGCGAAATCGAAGGTGTTCCGCCACATGGAATGCCTCAAGATGTCTGGAGGGATCTACTGCATTACTGGACCAGGGAGCACCGGATGCTTGTTGCCCAAAGAAACGCGAATAACAGGCATGGACAAGATAATCTTGTCAGTACTCACGGTCGCCAGTCATACGCTCAGCGTGAATATGAATACGCTGTAAGTTATTATTTTTACGTTTTATATCCACATATGTATATATATTATATAGAGAGAGAGATACACATACATATATATAACTTTGATTAATGTATATACAGCGTAGTAATCAGGGGCAACGTGAGCCCCCGCCTGAGTTCTTTTTGCGGGCCCACACATTACACGATGGGACGGTGCAGGCAAGAGCTCCTCCCATTTATGTAAGTTCTCGCACAACACTTAAATTTGTATTTTTTTGTAAATTTATATTAATTATAACTAACTTATTTATTTGTTTATGATTTAATGTGGTACAGGACCGGCTTGTTGAATCCCACCAGGCACTTTCCCAACAGCCCAACACCCCGCCGACTCAGACATTTTTGGATGCTTTGGGGCTCCGGTCGGGACATACCCGCGGGGTTGGGCGTTTGGTTAGAGGAACACGAGGACTGAATGTCGAGCTCCCGCATATAGTTGACCCTCCTTTGGAGGCCCCAGCACATTCGCCGCCCTTTAACGTGGATCAATTCTTCAACCCTGCGAGCCCTTGGGACATGGCCGGGTCTAGTTCCGCCTCATTACCCACACATCGCTTGGGTAGTAGTGATAGTGATAGTGATAGTGATAGTGATTAGTTTGTATTTTTTATTTTATTTTTTATGAACCTCTTTATTTTGAAGTTTTCTATGTATTATTTACATTATGTCTTTATTTTGAATATGTATTATTTTAATTAAAGTTTATATCGATTAAATAAGATAATAAATAATGATAAAATTTATATTATTCGAAAACAAATATTTATTAATAAAAACATAAAAAAGAATTTAATCATTTATAACAATAGGAGGTCCAGGTGGTATTCTTGGGCAGTTTGCATACATCCATTCTTGAAACGCTTGTTCTCGATGTGCGTACATTGATGCCACCGCACGTGCAGGCGGGGTTGCGTAGTATGACCATTCTGGATTCTTGTAAGCCATTGGGTACTCACCTGTTAATTCCACTGCAACAAAATGGCTCTCCTCATTTACAAGAGCAATAGTTATCGGTTGACCCAACATTAATTGATCCAAGCCATGATGCATCGGGAATACTGTTCGGGCGTCACGTAAGCTGATGCAGTTGATTATTATACCTAGCTTATTGGCCAGGAGGATATGGAAAAACACTTTACTCATCCAATGGTCTTTGGGACCATTTTTTATAATAAGAGGTTTGCAACGCCTCTAATATGCGTTTGCCCTCGGGCCCATACATTCGCATGTACCCTTCGAGGTCAGATTCAAACTCCTCGAGCATCTGCGTACGAACCCACTCCGAACCGTAATCCTCATCTAGCCCCAAAGTAACAGCGGTAGCTCGAAATCCACAACTACCATCTCCTTTGACATTCTGTGCGCCGACAACGTAAGGTCGAATGTACGTTGGCAGCTCATCTAGTATGTAACACCCGCGAATTTTGACTCGTTGACTTTACATGTAATATGACTAACAATATAGATTAATAAAGTATTCGGGTCGTTATGGTGATTAAATGGCAATGTGGAAGTTATTTGGGTCGTTTCGTGAATTAAATGACATTGTGTGATTTCGAGTCGATAACACGTTTTGATGGGTGTTTAAATGTGTAACGATTGTATTTTGGCGGGAGAAGAGAAGCGGGTCGGCCCGTGGGTAATCCATGACCCACCAGCCACCAATGACCCATCCTCCCCCTTATCCTTCCCTTCCCCTCTCATTTTCTATCTTCTCTTTTCTTTCTTTCTCTTTTCTCTCTAAGTAAAAAGCAAGACCAAACATCTCCTCTCTTCATTTCTCTAGCATCATTTGGCGTTTTGGAACTAGTTTAACTCGAGAATCATCACCGTCTTCATCTCTTTGTCACCATATCGAAGAATCAAAGTCATAGTGCTAGGTTTTTACCCATTTTGACCTAAATTCGGATTGGAGCATTAGGAAGAGTTTTGGTAAGTCTAAATCATCCCATTTACTTCCTTTTATGCTTGTTTATATGTTTCTAGTTGATTTGGTGCTATTGCAAGTCTTGAATTGAGTCAAAAGGCGATTTAGTGTAATTAGGGTTTTGTTTAGGGTTGGGGCGATTCGGTATGATTTTGATGTTAAGGGGCGGATTTATGGTATGGGTTAAGTGTGGTTATGTGTAACAATGCTTAAAGATGCTTCAAATTATGTTACAAACGCTTACAAATCGTTTTGGGTTGTTTTGGGGGTTTTTGGGTCGGACTTGCAGCTGCTGGTGCTGCTGTTCTTGAGCTGCCCAGTATTGGGCGTAACTTACGCCCCTCCCAGGCGTAGGTTACGCCAGGTCTATTTTGTTTGGGCGTAGGTTACGCCTAGGATGGCCGTAGCTTACGCCTAAGCTTTACTTTACGCCCAAAAGTCTCTGTTTACGCCACTCCAGACGCCAAAAATGACATTTAGAGAGGACCGTAGGTTACGCCCTATTGACCGTACCTTACGCCCAGTCAAAACTTGCCCAGCGTAGCTTACGCCCCTTGCCACCGTAGCTTACGCCAGTTGTAAATATGCCACCGTAACTTACGCCCAAACCGACCGTAAGTTACGGCAGTTGTATTCTGAAATGTTTCTTGTTTGACCTAGTTTGACTTTCGGGACCTTTTTACGCGTCGAGTCTTAATCTAATTCACTTCCTATCTTATGTAACGTTGAATAAGAGTCTTAGAAGCCATTTAACGTCGAATAGCACTTGGAAACCTAATTAGGGTTTTGCCGAATAATTGATATTACGTATATGTGTATATGTATGTTGATGTGAATGTATATGATCGACGTTTAGGTGTTGGACGCGAGAAGGACATTGTACGACAATAACTTGACTTTGTATCAAACTTAACTTCTTTGCCGATCAGGTGAGTTTCGTAGCTCCCTACTCAATAGAGATTCGGGCTGAAAAGTGTACATATACGTGTTGTTTGTTTGTTTGGTTGACTTGATTGCCTGTCTAGTTACTTTCTGATTGATCGTAGTTCGGTAGACAGTTTTGATTTATCGTGTGATGGTTTACGATTGTGCTTGTGATATTGTAACTCTTTAGGGTAGAAGTACATACATGGAGGTCGGCTTTACCTTCAAAGGGTTTTAGGTGTGGTGGGAAGGCTGCGGACGACCCTATATATAAGCATCTAGAACCTGATGAAAGTAAAATCCTCTGAAGTATATGTACCTATAGTTGGTTTAAATTGTGGTCAGAGATTAATTTTGATTGATGCATATGTTGTGCATAAATCCCACTGATAGAGGATTTGACTATGTATGTTGCGATGCGGCCTTGTCCCTCTGTTGACAAGTGTGTCCCGTTGCGATTATTGATTGTTGGCTCGTATTTGCCGAACGCTTTGTTATACTTGACTTGTACGGTGCACACTCAAACATACTGTTATTGTTGCGTTGATGACGTTATTGATTCGCATTTGATATGCATTATGGTCTTACATACGTATGTCACATGATCTGACGTTAATAATTCGCGTACTCAGTTATTATACGGAATTGCTTACCCTTATGAACTTGTAATGATTTGATATTGTGATTAGGATAGTTGTACATACACGGAAGATGATGATACCTTTAATGAATTGTAGATGTGGTGGGAAGGCTGCGGGTGACCCTATATATAAACATCTATGATTCCTTAAATGTAAAGTCGTATGAAATGTATGTGCATTGTAGTTTGATTGATTTGGGATGCGGCGGCTCTGTGATGGAGATTGGTGAGACGGGTCATTTCGTTTGATTGACTTAGTTAAGCTGTGAAGTTATATGCTATTATTATTACTATTATTATTACTGCTAGGATAGACGTGCATACATGGAAGTCGGTTATTACTTCGTTGGGTTCTAGATGTGGTGGGAAGGCTGCGGGTGACCCTATATATAAGCATCTAGGATTCGAAGAAAGTAGAATCCTCCTAAGTGTATGTGCGTATAGTCACTTTAGTTTGATGATTGATGGCTTGTGATGTATGGACGTTGTGTATCTATTCCACTGAAGAGGATATGATGTGTATAAATCCCACTGAAGAGGATAAATCCCACTGAAGAGGATAGATTGTGTTTGAATCCCACTGAAGAGGATATGTTGTATATCAATCCCACTGAAGAGGATATGATACCTGTTTTGAGTTGAGGTTATGTACGATATTTGAGTATAATGTTATATCGCGTTTTACTTGTTTTGTGTATCTCGTTGTGGATATTGTTGTGTTGTGCTTAGAGGCTCACTGTAAGTCATGTCTAGCCTCTACTCTTATATTATGATTATTGGCGATGGTTTCTATGGACCATTACTACGAACTCACCAACCTTGTGTTGACTATGCTTAGTACACTTTTCAGGTAACCAGGTAATCCAGGGCGTGGAGTTTGATTGTTAGCTTGCTGTTGAACCCGGACTTGGACTTATATGGATCAAGGATCCATCTACCTTCTTTTGCATTGTACCTAGGACCGTTAACCATATTTTGATGTATGTTGTAATCTTGGGTGATGACATGCCTTCTATGTATTTTGATACTTGTTATCTTATTGTATGGATTCACTGAATCCTTTATTTGCATTTAGTTCATGTTCTACATTAATCCCACCTTGCGCTATATGATTTCCGTGATATTCTGAGCCTTGGCTTGGGGTGTTACAGAATGGTGGCCCATGCGTGGTCGTAGAGAATTAGGCGGTTTGACCTAGACTACGGCTTAAGTTAAAACTCTTCATATAGCATGCATGGTTAGGAAATTTGTATGCAACGTGAATTCTGTGAACCCTAGAAAGTGTATATTGTGAGTTCGTAGTTAAGACCACTTATGTGATGGCTTGAATTCAACGTGATGAATGTGGAATGAGTACAATGTGGTCAATGTGTGCATTGATTGAAATGGATGTGATTGATATGGATTGTTGCTACTGATTGATGTTTGTTGGATGCTTTAGAGCAAAATGAAGTTATGTTATTAACTTAGTACAATATTGTGGCAACCCTAAAAGAACCCGATCAACTCTTTTATGGTCGCCCAACATTATAACAAGTTAATGACATCATGGATTGCGCATGTATGGCTTAGAGTATAATAAGGAACCGATATGCTTAATGGAAGTTGATTGGGTGGAGGGTTAGCCGTTGGTACACCCTGTATACATACCCGATCAATAACTAGAAGGCATATCGAATTTCGGATTATACTTTGAATCATTCGTGTTAGTTGCTTGGCTTAGTGTATAATAGGGAACCGATATGCTTAATGGAAGTTGATTGGGTGGAGGGTTAGCCGTTGGTACACCCTGTATACATACCTGGTCAATGACTAGAGAGCATATCGAATTCAGATTATACTTAACCCATTGGTGTTAATTGTTTGATTTTATGATGTATTGAGCATGATTACTTGAATTAATAATGAACGATTGTAATGAAATTGACATGATAATATGCTAAGTAACAATCTCATAGGATTCTAGCACTTTTGCCGTAGCTTAATGATATGAAATGTGTATGTGGTATCGGTATGAGAGCATTGACTACTTGTGTGACTAACATGTGAGCATTTGAGACTAACTCTCGGGTCAATGTGTCACTTGCTTTATAGAGATGGTGAGACCAAGGAGAACCGGAACGAACAATCGGACTGAACCGGAAGAACCTCAACCGGAAGCTCAACCGGAGGTACAAGGAGGTAGAGGTAGGGGTCGTGGTAGAGGCCAAGGAAGGGGTCGTGGTGAAGTTCCTGAGCCAAACTTGGCTGAAGTGATCGCTCAAACGGTCGCCAATATCATGCCGACCATAATTGCTCAAGTCACGGCGAGTCTTAGGCAAAACAATGAGCCTCAAAACAATGAAGCCCCAGAAAATGTGAATAATGAAAATGCACAACCTCAGGACGAAGAAAACGAAGAAGAGGAACCAGTGAGAACTGATAACCGTATACCCATGTATAATCAATACGGGGGATACCGACAGGGTTGTATATTCAAGGATTTCAAAAGCTGTGGGGCACCGGAGTTTAATGGGAGAGGTGGCCCCACTGAGTGTATAAGGTGGTTTGAGGAGATCGAGGCAGTGATTGAAAGAAGTCATTGCACATATGACGACCGGATTCCTTATGCATCCGGCATGTTTAAAAGCGACGCCCTGAGTTGGTGGAACCAAGAGATAACTTTGGGGCGGACTTATAACTTGGAATGGATCGACTTCAAGAACAAAGTGAAGGCAAAGTTTTGTCCTCCCTATGAACTACAAAACTTGACCATTGAGTTTGCTAATCTCAATATGGAAGGAGCCGATTTCAAGAGTTATGTTAGACGATTTCAAGAGTTGTCTACCCTCATTCCTCACTTGGTGGATTCCAAATCTCGAGCTATCGAGAAGTTTGTATTGGGCTTGAACCCTCAGGTCCGATCTTATGTGAATGCTAACATGCCTACTTCTTTCGCCGATGTTGTCAACCGAGCCGGTAGTGTGACTGAAGACTTGTTGAGGAGCGGTGTCTTGAGTAACTCCTCGACAAACAAGAGAAAGGAAATGGGAGAATCAAGTGGGGTGAAGAAAATGGGAAGGTTTGATCCCAAAGATGCTATTAGGGGTAGAGTGATGGCGGCGACGGGACCGGTGAAGAAAGCTTATGCAGGACCTCATCCGTTATGTGAAAGATGCAACAATCACCACCCCACTAACGTTCAATGCAGGGCGTGTTTTAATTGCAACCAAGTTGGACACATGTCCAAGAATTGTAGAGCACCGAAAGCGGCACCATTGAATGTAGTACCCCTTCAAACCATTCATCCTCAAGGCAACTTTCCATGGGGTACGTGCTTTAAATGTGGAAGCCCTGACCACTACCGGAATAATTGTCCGCAATGGATTGGACAACAAGTTGAAGTGGCGGTCCATCCGAATCAACTCCAAATTACTGGGCCGAACCAAAATCGTGGCCAACAAGGCCATCAAGTGCATCCTCGTGGCCGAGCTTTTGCGGGAAATGGCAATGGAGGCCAAAATGATCCAAACGTTGGTTAAGGTACCTTTCTCTTCACGGTTATGATATTATGGCACTATTCGATATCAAAACCGACTATGACCTCGTTTATCCTAACGTTACTCCCTTGAATTATGCTCGTTCGTGTGTTTTGGAAATTATATGTTTAAAGATTTCGGGTGTTTGACGACTCACTAGCCAAATTTGGTCAAATACCCTGTGTGTACCTCTTAACCCTAGGAGACGACAAACTCTTCACGTACGTTGTGCTCTATGATATTAAGGTTCTTGATGATCGAGTGAGTGCAATTTGAATACCCACGGTTAATACGGTTCTTAGTTGTGTAGTAGGGTTACCAATGTAGAAATATTTAACGGTAGGGTTCCTCGGGTTTCATGCAAATTGTCAAACTCAAGCGTCCTTAGAGCTACCGTCTTAAGAATCTGAAAAGTAACGTCGTCTCTGTTACTCTTGAGTCTCCCGAACGCTTTTCCGGGTGACTTACCGGGCTTGCCCCATTTCGATAACTTAAATTTCGTATACGCTTAACTACTTAACATCGCGCGCGTGGTCAAAACCCTTATGGACTTCTGAGATGTGAATAAGTGTGTAGTGACAGACCCAGAGAGAGATTTGAAGGAAAACAAATTGTGATGGACTTCATTATGAAGTCGCCGAAGACAAGAAATGGATTGATGTGTGGTGGAGATCGCTAGAGTTGAGGCCTAAGTATCCACGTTTGTTTAACAATTGGTGATTCGTTGAATTTCGGGACGAAATTCTTTTGACGGGGGAATAATGTAACATCCGCGAATTTTGACTCGTTGACTTTACATGTAATATGACTAACAATATAGATTAATAAAGTATTCGGGTCGTTATGGTGATTAAATGGCAATGTGGAAGTTATTTGGGTCGTTTCGTGAATTAAATGACATTGTGTGATTCGAGTCGATAACACGTTTTGATGGGTGTTTAAATGTGTAACGATTGTATTTTGGCGGGAGAAGAGAAGCGGGTCGGCCCGTGGGTAATCCATGACCCACCAGCCACCAATGACCCATCCTCCCCCTTATCCTTCCCTTCCCCTCTCATTTTTCTATCTTCTCTTTTCTTTCTTTCTCTTTTCTCTCTAAGTAAAAAGCAAGACCAAACATCTCCTCTCTTCATTTCTCTAGCATCATTTGGCGTTTTGGAACTAGTTTAACTCGAGAATCATCACCGTCTTCATCTCTTTGTCACCATATCGAAGAATCAAAGTTATAGTGCTAGGTTTTTACCCATTTTGACCTAAATTCGGATTGGAGCACTAGGAAGAGTTTTGGTAAGTCTAAATCATCCCATTTACTTCCTTTTATGCTTGTTTATATGTTTCTAGTTGATTTGGTGCTATTGCAAGTCTTGAATTGAGTCAAAAGGCGATTTAGTGTAATTAGGGTTTGGTTTAGGGTTGGGGCGATTCGGTATGATTTTGATGTTAATGGGCGGATTTATGGTATGGGTTAAGTGTGGTTATGTGTAACAATGCTTAAAGATGCTTCAAATTATGTTACAAACGCTTACAAATCGTTTTGGGTTGTTTTTGGGGGTTTTTGGGTCGGACTTGCAGCTGCTGGTGCTGCTGTTCTTGAGCTGCCCAGTATTGGGCGTAACTTACGCCCCTCCCAGGCGTAGGTTACGCCAGGTCTATTTTGTTCGGGCGTAGGTTACGCCTGGGATGGCCGTAGCTTACGCCTAAGCTTTACTTTACGCCCAAAAAGTCTCTGTTTACGCCACTCCAGACGCCAAAAATGACATTTAGAGAGGACCGTAGGTTACGCCCCTATTGACCGTACCTTACGCCTAGTCAAAACTTGCCCAGCGTAGCTTACGCCCCTTGCCACCGTAGCTTACGCCAGTTGTAAATATGCCACCGTAACTTACGCCCAAACCGACCGTAAGTTACGGCAGTTGTATTCTGAAATGTTTCTTGTTTGACCTAGTTTGACTTTCGGGACCTTTTTACGCGCCGAGTCTTAATCTAATTCACTTCCTATCTTATGTAACGTTGAATAAGAGTCTTAGAAGCCATTTAACGTCGAATAGCACTTGGAAACCTAATTAGGGTTTTGCCGAATAATTGATATTACGTATATGTGTATATGTATGTTGATGTGAATGTATATGATCGACGTTTAGGTGTTGGACGCGAGAAGGACATTGTACGACAATAACTTGACTTTGTATCAAACTTAACTTCTTTGCCGATCAGGTGAGTTTCGTAGCTCCCTACTCAATAGAGATTCGGGCTGAAAAGTGTACATATACGTGTTGTTTGTTTGTTTGGTTGACTTGATTGCCTGTCTAGTTACTTTCTGATTGATCGTAGTTCGGTAGACAGTTTTGATTTATCGTGTGATGGTTTACGATTGTGCTTGTGATATTGTAACTCTTTAGGGTAGAAGTACATACATGGAGGTCGGCTTTACCTTCAAAGGGTTTTAGGTGTGGTGGGAAGGCTGCGGACGACCCTATATATAAGCATCTAGAACCTGATGAAAGTAAAATCCTCTGAAGTATATGTACCTATAGTTGGTTTAAATTGTGGTCAGAGATTAATTTTGATTGATGCATATGTTGTGCATAAATCCCACTGATAGAGGATTTGACTATGTATGTTGCGATGCGGCCTTGTCCCTCTGTTGACAAGTGTGTCCCGTTGCGATTATTGATTGTTGGCTCGTATTTGCCGAACGCTTTGTTATACTTGACTTGTACGGTGCACACTCAAACATACTGTTATTGTTGCGTTGATGACGTTATTGATTCGCATTTGATATGCATTATGGTCTTACATACGTATGTCACATGATCTGACGTTAATAATTCGCGTACTCAGTTATTATACGGAATTGCTTACCCTTATGAACTTGTAATGATTTGATATTGTGATTAGGATAGTTGTACATACACGGAAGATGATGATACCTTTAATGAATTGTAGATGTGGTGGGAAGGCTGCGGGTGACCCTATATATAAACATCTATGATTCCTTAAATGTAAAGTCGTATGAAATGTATGTGCATTGTAGTTTGATTGATTTGGGATGCGGCGGCTCTGTGATGGAGATTGGTGAGACGGGTCATTTCGTTTGATTGACTTAGTTAAGCTGTGAAGTTATATGCTATTATTATTATTATTATTATTACTGCTAGGATAGACGTGCATACATGGAAGTCGGTTATTACTTCGTTGGGTTCTAGATGTGGTGGGAAGGCTGCGGGTGACCCTATATATAAGCATCTAGGATTCGAAGAAAGTAGAATCCTCCTAAGTGTATGTGCGTATAGTCACTTTAGTTTGATGATTGATGGCTTGTGATGTATGGACGTTGTGTATCTATCCCACTGAAGAGGATATGATGTGTATAAATCCCACTGAAGAGGATATGATGTTTATAAATCCCACTGAAGAGGATATGATGTGTATAAATCCCACTGAAGAGGATAAATCCCACTGAAGAGGATATGATGTGTATAAATCCCACTGAAGAGGATAAATCCCACTGAAGAGGATATGATGTGTATAAATCCCACTGAAGAGGATATGATGTTTATAAATCCCACTGAAGAGGATATGATGTTTATAAATCCCACTGAAGAGGATATGATGTGTATAAATCCCACTGAAGAGGATATGATGTGTATAAATCCCACTGAAGAGGATAAATCCCACTGAAGAGGATATGATGTGTTTAAATCCCACTGAAGAGGATAAATCCCACTGAAGAGGATAATCCCACTGAAGAGGATAAATCCCACTGAAGAGGATAAATCCCACTGAAGAGGATAAATCCCACTGAAGAGGATATGTTGTGTATAAATCCCACTGAAGAGGATATGATGTGTATAAATCCCACTGAAGAGGATAAATCCCACTGAAGAGGATATGATGTGTATAAATCCCACTGAAGAGGATAAATCCCACTGAAGAGGATATGATGTGTTTAAATCCCACTGAAGAGGATATGATGTGTATAAATCCCACTGAAGAGGATAAATCCCACTGAAGAGGATATGATGTGTTTAAATCCCACTGAAGAGGATAAATCCCACTGAAGAGGATAAATTGAGGATAAATCCCACTGAAGAGTATAAATCCCACTGAAGAGGATATGATGTGTATAAATCCCACTGAAGAGGATATGATGTTTATAAATCCCACTGAAGAGGATATGATTTTATATAAATCCCACTGAAGAGGATATGATGTGTATAAATCCCACTGAAGAGGATATGATGTGTATAAATCCCACTGAAGAGGATAAATCCCACTGAAGAGGATATGATGTGTTTAAATCCCACTGAAGAGGATATGTTGTATATCAATCCCACTGAAGAGGATATGATACCTGTTTTGAGTTGAGGTTATGTACGATATTTGAGTATAATGTTATATCGCGTTTTACTTGTTTTGTGTATCTCGTTGTGGATATTGTTGTGTTGTGCTTAGAGGCTCACTGTAAGTCATGTCTAGCCTCTACTCTTATATTATGATTATTGGCGATGGTTTCTATGGACCATTACTACGAACTCACCAACCTTGTGTTGACTATGCTTAGTACACTTTTCAGGTAACCAGGTTAATCCAGGGCGTGGAGTTTGATTGTTAGCTTGCTGTTGAACCCGGACTTGGACTTATATGGATCAAGGATCCATCTACCTTCTTTTGCATTGTACCTAGGACCGTTAACCATATTTTGATGTATGTTGTAATCTTGGGTGATGACATGCCTTCTATGTATTTTGATACTTGTTATCTTATTGTATGGATTCACTGAATCCTTTATTTGCATTTAGTTCATGTTCTACATTAATCCCACCTTGCGCTATATGATTTCCGTGATATTCTGAGCCTTGGCTTGGGGTGTTACATAGTACCCATGCGATGTTTCGGGAAAGTCTGGCGTTCATCGGTTCCGCAATATACCCAACCCAACTGGTGTCTGACTTTGCCTCTGACTTTGCCTCTGACTCTGGCTCTGACTTTGCCTCTGACTCCTTTCTATGCGATGGTGCCCGGAACAAGTCATCAACAAAGCTGCCATATGGCTGTTCAGATTGGACCCCATATGATTGGGACGGTTCCCCCCAGCCATATACATTTTGGACCCCGTCGAACCCATAGGATTGGGACGGGTCCCCGAATGTATATATATTCTCAAGACCTGGATATGGGAAGAGGTTTCCGAATAAGTCTGGTTTTTCCTTGACCCACTCGGATTGGGACGGCTCCCCGAATAAGTTTCGTGTCTCGGGGAGACGACATGATTGGGACGGCTCGTACATACTGTGTCGCGCACCCTGCGGGTCATCAAACCGTGATTTGGTGGGCGCGTACTCACTTTGTCTGGCGGGCTGCACAGGTGGCGGCTGTTCAGATCGGGCACCTCTTCAGTCCTCGGTCGACTGGACTTGGATTTCCGAAGCCCAGGTGGCTTTTTGTTAAGATCGGGCACCTAGACCATTAATAAAAAACAATTACTTAAAATCACTTAGTTTTATATTTTTTCTTAAATCACTAATTAAGCTTATGATGTATTTGGTCTACCTTTGGCGGCTTTTGTTTCGACCCGACCGGTCTTGGGTTGCTCCACCAAGAATGTCGTAAGATCACCTACGACTTCATGGACAGCTTCTACATCGTCTTCGTCTTTTAGGCATGTCGATGGTGTTAAGTCAAGCTTTCCAAAACGGGTCTATCACATTCGGCTGAATACGAGTCTCTGCATTTTTTATATCAATAAGTATACGACATTATGTTGGTATGATTATAAAAAATTGTATTAAAACATACTAACCACGGTGCATGTACTCGGCAATCTTGCAGGCACATGGTAGCCCACAACTATACCGAACCTTGCACCCGCACTTTTTCACATGTTTTTTCAGTTGTTTGTCTAAGCGAACGATTTCATCAACCATGATGTCCAAAAGCTTTATGTGAAACCGTTCCCAGCAGGGCCTTCATACAGTTGTAGTTGTTTACCCAACCGGGTTCCCTTGCTATACCCAGTTGGCCCCTTATTTCAGTATCTTGACCGATAATGACAGAATCAACACATTGCAGGATTCTAGTAAATGTACATTTCCCTTCAGCTCTTCCTTCAGATGGTGGTGCTCAGCCTCGACTCTGTTGGTGGTGTGGTTCTGATAGTTGAGATGTTCATCGACCCAACATGACACAAACTGCTCTCGGTACGGGGACAACCAATTATCGTTGAGGTACTTGTAGACACCTGGATAAGCTCCCAATTTTTTCTTTAACTCCTTCTCGTATGATTTAAACTCGTCAAGAGTCCGAGATTCATAGACTCTTTTCCACCACACGTTAAGCCTTTCAATGTTAACATCTTTCTTCACCCGCAATGCCGGTTCGCAGTGTTTGGTTATGTTTTGCCATATGTGGTACTTACACAACAGGTGTTTCGCTTGCGGCATAACAACCTTCAATGCTCTCATCAGGGCCAGCTCCCTGTCAGTTAAAACCACACGAACGGTTAAGCCTTCAACAAGGGTGGACTTCAGACATTGTAACACCCATTTATAATTCGCCTCCTGCTCGTTTACGATAAAAGCATATGCTAAACTGAAGGTCCGGCCCGTTGAAGTGACGCCGACAATCTCAACAAGCGGCATGTTGTACACGTTGGTTTTGTACGTGGAGTCTATTTCAATAACCCAGGGAAATGCGCGCCATAGGGTCATTGATGTTGGATGCATGAAAAAGAGGTTCTCCAACCGTCCATTTTTACTATTTGTAGTAAACTGGTAAAAGTAGTTTTTCTCTTGCAGCAGTGAGAACATAACCTGCGACAGGTGAACAAGATATAGTAAATAAGTCACTTCCAACAACGGAGTACGTAATCACTAATATGATGTTTGTACCTGCATTGGAGTATGCCCTGCTTGGCCCGCCCTCCGTCTCGATTTCAGAAAGTTGGTAATGTCTCCTCTTCGAGTCAGGTTTCCTGGAAATTCATTTTCAGGTTAACCAGGATCTGGCGTGGGAACATACCGCGATCGATAGGTTTCCCACATATTGCTTTTCTTCTTCCGTCATCCGTCTCGCGTATGCATTCCCCTGCAGATCGGTAGCTGGATCATGATTGTGTTTCCAGTCCTTGACAGTTACCCTCCAACCACCATCATACCCGGGGCGGCCTTCCAAAGTAAAGGGACACCCTATCTTGTTGGACCGTTTGGGTGGCCCAGTTAACCTTTTATCGCGTGGTCCACCGTGGTGACATATTAGTGTCACCTTATTGACCACCTTTAACGAGTTTTTGTTCGACCGCCGTGTGACTAGAACATAACCCAACTCCAGTGCTGTTCTTTTAGCCCACTCCGTCAATTCTTCGACGGAAGCGAACACCTCCTCGGTTTCTAAGTCTCCAGGTTTGCAGTCAAATTGACCGTCTGCATCAGGTGACTCAAACTCATCATCGGGCACTTCAATACGTACGTTTTCTGGGTCTGCCCAAATATCCTCAAAACTATCCATCTTAAACAATTCAAGTAAACAAGTAAACATCTAGTTCATTAACTATTGATGATATCCATACTATATATATATCTATATTCATAATATATTTATATATGTATCGTCCGAAATATACCTGTACGAGCAGCTTTGAAAACGATAGTGCGAAAGAAAAATATATCCAGTTTGAAAACGAAAGTGCGAAAGAAGGGTAGCCTGCAGTTTGAAAACGAAATAGGGAATATATAATACCAACTTATATGATCGTACGTAAACCTTCAACATTCGCCGAGGTGCCACGTGGCACGTATTAGCGGCGACGTCGCCGCTAATACTTGCGACGTGGCAACTCGGGACGGCCGTCGTCAGTCATGGTTCCACGCCACTTCCCGAGGTGCCACGTGGCACGTATTAGCGGCGACGTATTAGCGGCGACGTCGCCGCTAATACGTGCCACGTGGCACCTCGGGAAGTGGCGTGGTCAGTCATGGTTCCAAAGATTGTCGGGCCCCACCATTAGCGGCGACGTCGCCGTTAATACCCTGGTGGGGTTGCCCTGTTCCTGGTGGGGATACCCTGTGCCATAAATATATTTAACACTTTTGTATGTAAGGGCAATTATGCCATATATATGAAGGTCAAACCACTCATTTTATTATTAAAGGTTTTATTTGCCGCTAAATATTATTTAGGTAGGGTTTCATGCAAATTGTCAAACTCAAGCGTCCTTAGAGCTACCGTCTCAAGAGTCTGAAAAACTAACGTTGTCCTTGTTAATCTTGAGTCTCCCGAACGCTTTTCCGGGTGACTTATCGGGCTTGTCCCATCTCGATAACTTAAATTTCGTTTATAGCTAACTTCCTAACATCGCGCGCGTAGTCAAAACCCTTATAGACTTCTGAGATGTGAATAAGCGTGTAGTGAAAGACGGGAGAGAGATTTGAAGGAAAACAAATTGTGATGGACTTCATTATGAAGTCGCCGAAGACAAGAAATGGATTGATGTGTGGTGGAGATCGCTAGAGTTGAGGCCTAAGTATCCACGTTTGTTTAACAATTGGTGATTCGTTGAATTTCGGGACGAAATTCTTTTGACGGGGGGATAATGTAACACCCGTGAATCTTGACCCATTGACTTTTTGTGTAATTTGACTAACAAACTTGTGGAATGAAATTTGGGTCGTTTTGGTGATTAAATGGCAATGTGGAAGTTATTTGGGTCGTTTCGTGAATTAAATGACATTGTGTGATTCGAGTCGATAACACGTTTTGATGGGTGTTTAAATGTAACGATTGTATTTTGGCGGGAGAAGAGAAGCGGGTCGGCCCGTGGGTAGTCCATGACCCACCAGCCACCAATGACCCATCCTCCCCCTTATCCTTCCTTCCCCTCTCATTTTTCTATCTTCTCTTTTCTTTCTTTCTCTTTTCTCTCTAAATAAAAAGCAAGACCAAACATCTCCTCTCTTCATTTCTCTAGCATCATTTGGCATTTTGGAACTAGTTTAACTCGAGAATCATCACCGTCTTCATCTCTTTGTCACCATATCGAAGAATCAAAGTCATAGTGCTAGGTTTTTACCCATTTTGACCTAAATTCGGATTGGAGCACTAGGAAGAGTTTTGGTAAGTCTAAATCATCCCATTTACTCCCTATTTATGCTTGTTCATATGTTTCTAGTTGATTTGTTATGATTCCAAGTCTTGAAAATGGTAAAATTCAATTTAGGGTTAATTAGGGTTTTGGTTTAGGGTTGATGAATATTTTGATGTTAATGGGCGGATTTATGGTATGGGTTAAGTGTGGTTATGTGTAACAATGCTTAAAGATGCTTCAAATTATGTTACAAACGCTTACAAATCGTTTTGGGTTGTTTTGGTTTTTGGGTCGGGCTTGCAGTGCTGCTGTTCTTGAGCTGCCCAGTATTGGGCGTAACTTACGCCCCTCCCAGGCGTAGGTTACGCCAGGTCTAATTTGGTTGGGCGTAGGTTACGCCTAGGATGGCCGTAGCTTACGCCTAAGCTTTACTTTACGCCCAAAAAGTCTCTGTTTACGCCACTCCAAACGCCAAAAATGACATTTAGAGAGGACCGTAGGTTACGCCCCTATTGACCGTACCTTACGCCCAGTCAAAACTTGCCCAGCGTAGCTTACGCCCCTTGCCACCGTAGCTTACGCCAGTTGTAAATATGCCACCGTAACTTACGCCCAAACCGACCGTAAGTTACGGCAGTTGTATTCTGAAATGTTTCTTGTTTGACCTAGTTTGACTTTCTACGCGCCGAGTCTTAATCTAATTCACTTCTTATCTTATGTAACGTTGAATAAGATCTTAAACCATCTTAACGCGAATAGCATGAAAACCTAATTAGCGTTTGCCGAAAATTAAACTAATGGTATATGTAGTAGTGAATGTATATATCGACGTTTAGGTGTTGGACGCGAGAAGGACATTGTACGACAATAACTTGACTTTGTATCAAACTTAACTTCTTTGCCGATCAGGTGAGTTTCGTAGCTCCCTACTCAATAGAGATTCGGGCTGAAAAGTGTACATATAAGTGTTGTTTGTTTGTTTGGTTGACTTGATCCTGTCTAGTTATTTCTGATTGATCGTAGTTCGGTAGACAGTTTTGATTTATCGTGTGATGGTTTACGATTGTGCTTGTGATATTGTAACTCTTTAGGGTAGAAGTACATACATGGAGGTCGGCTTTACCTTCAAAGGGTTTTAGGTGTGGTGGGAAGGCTGCGGACGACCCTATATATAAGCATCTAGAACCTGATGAAAGTAAAATCCTCTGAAGTATATGTACCTATAGTTGGTCTAAATTGTGGTCAGAGATTAATTTTGATTGATGCATATGTTGTGCATAAATCCCACTGATAGAGGATTTGACTATGTATGTTGCGATGCGGCCTTGTCCCTCTGTTGACAAGTGTGTCCCGTTGCGATTATTGATTGTTGGCTCGTATTTGTCGAACGCTTTGTTATACTTGACTTGTGCGGTGCACACTCAAACATACTGTTATTGTTGCGTTGATGACGATTGATTCCATTTGATATCCTATTATTGGTCTTACATACTAGGTCACATGATCTACGTATAATCGCTACTGAGTGATTGGTTGATTATGCATTAAATTTTGGTTACATATTGCGATTAGGTTAGTTGTACATACATGGAAGATGATGATACCTTTAATGAATTGTAGATGTGGTGGGAAGGCTGCGGGTGACCCTATATATAAACATCTATGATTCCTTAAATGTAAAGTCGTATGAAATGTATGTGCATTGTAGTTTGATTGATTTGTGTTATGATGATTTTGGTGTCATTGATTGTACACTTTAGTGTATTATTATTATGGTTATTGTTATTATTATTATTACTGCTAGGATAGACGTGCATACATGGAAGCCGGTTATGCCTTCATTGGGTTCTAGATGTGGTGGGAAGGCTGCGGGTGACCCTATATATAAGCATCTAGGATTCGAAGAAAGTAGAATCCTCCTAAGTGTATGTGCGTATAGTTTATTTTGAGTTAATTATGTACTGGATCATCCCATGAAGATATCATATATGTGAAAATCCCACTGAAGAGCATATATTGTTGAATCCCACAGAAGAGATAAATCCCACTAAGACATAGATGTTAATCCCACGAACCATATGTTGTATATCAATCCCATTGAAGAGGATATGATACCTGTTTTGAGTTGAGGTTATGTACGTTACTTGAGTATAATGTTATTTCTCGTTTTACTTGTTTTGTGTATCTCGTTGTGGATATTGTTGTGTTGTTCATAGAGGCTCACTGTAAGTCATGTCTAGCCTCTACTCTTATATTATGATTATTGGCGATGGTTCTTTATGGACCATTACTACGAACTCACCAACCTTGTGTTGACTATGCTTAGTACACTTTTCATTTGTTTGTATAATATAATATCTAATGAAAGTTATATCAATGAAAAATACATCTAAAGCTCAATCTATCCATATATTTTACATCAATTATTGTATAACACACACGAAACAATTTACGGTCAAAGTTGCGAAAGAAAGACTTCAAAAGTCAAAATAGGACATTTAAATTGGGACGAAGCAAATAATAAATTTTCAACCATGATTATTATGTGTATGCATATGCCACGCAAAGTAATTATTGGACAATATAATGCTTAAAAGTTGGAACTATAACAAGAACCAAATTTATAGTTGATAAGTTACCACACTCTAGCACACTCTAGGATATAGTTAGCTAATGCTTCTTCTCAATGGTTATTATGAATTTGTTGTTTAAGATAAATTTAACTTACCAATCACAATAGATGAATTTATAACCGAGGGGATTTAAGATCTTGAGGTCTTTAATTTAAATTTTGTTATGAGCAAATGTTTTAAAAATAGAGACGTTGATTTTTTTTAAATGAGATGGGATAGATCGATTTTAAGTACTAGGGCGGCTTAGAGGGTGGCCGAAGTGGCCGACCGGCCGAGGCCCGATTTTTTAGGGGGTCCGATTTTTTATTTTTTAATGTTTACATATTAAAAGTTATATATACGTATATGTAATTAACAAAGCCATTAAATTATAACAATCATGCAAATCCAAAAGGGGACATTCTCTAAAGTTGTAAATAACTTTATTAGTGAAGTTAGAGGAATCTTGACCTTTGGATTAAAATCAAAGGTCAAGATTTTAAAATCACCTTTAAATCTTGACCATTGATGTAACAGTCTCACGCTAACAAATTAATGATTGAAGATCTTTCCAAGCAGCTGCAGTTGATAAAGGTTGATCGTACCAGGCTGATATCTGAGTATGTTCCCTTTGTTTGCAAGTCCTTGTTAGCCAGTCCTGATGTGTTGAAGTCAGTTGGTGATGGTGTTTCTGCTAATCGTTTGGAAGAGAGGGCCAGGGTGCTGGAAGAGTTCAACCAAGAAGGTCATGTGGATCTTTCTTCTCGTCTTGATTATGATCCCAATGCGTCTGAGAAGGTTATTGCTGCCAAACAGTGGGAGGAGGCCAAGTTTCCAGTGATTGCCAAATTTAGCTCACACCCTGACATGTCTGTTGATGAACTGTTGTCTCTTTCTCTCTGAACTTCTATGGTGTTTTTAATTTGGGTCGTTGTGACATGGTATGTAAGACAATATTATTCCATTTCCAGATGTGTTGGATTTTATTTTGGGCCTGTAGGCCATTGTGACATTTGAACAGTTTTAAGCATATATGATGGCCATATGTTTTATGTTTGTTATTTTGTTCATGCATGATATATTTGCCCTCTTAGGCTTAGATAAAACTTTAAATAATCGTAGGTGTGAGGTTGCGACCCTTCTTCACCAGAAATCAAAATGTTATTCAATCATAAATTTACTGAAATAAAGTTCAAATACATAAGATAAGTAAACTTATTCGATTGTAGAGGTGCCTTCTTTGTCTTCTTTAGTTTTTGGGGACTTCTCCTTTTTGATTGTCATTGTTGTAAAAATATCCACGAGTTCCCCTTTTTCTTTTCCCAACTTCCTTTTCTTGATTGGCATAACCATGCCTGTTCCTCCGTGGATGTTGGGTATTTGGCACCTTCCTGAAATGCTTGCTACTCCATCCTCCGTTTGGAATTTGACCATGTTATGTATGACGTAGGGTATCATTCCAAACCTTCTTATTGTCGGCCTTCCCAGGATAGCGTTATATGGCGATGATCCCCTTATTATCATGAATGTCAGCTCCTCCGTTCGCCTTCATGGCCCAGCGACGATTGTTACCTGAAGTACTATCTTTCCCGTAGGCTGACTTTTGTCTCCGGAGAAACCACGAAGAAGAAAGGAAGAAACGTAGACAGCAGGTCTCTGCTTTCTTGGAGAAACTTATCAGCGGTGTCCCTGCGGGTGAGGCCAGGGTACGTATGAGTGGGTTGGCGCTTGGGAGTGCATGCTCGTAAAGTATGTTGCAATCGCTTCCATCATCGATATTGATCTTATCTACCCACAAATTTTGCAAGATTGCCTTGATCACTATTGGATCTTCGGAGACATGTGTTCCAAGCAATGGGGGAAAGGAAATGGCTGGCACGCTCTGGATGAAGGTATTAATCTCCTTTCTTTTCTCTACTTGCTTATCCCTTCGTATTGTGTATATTGTTGCTTGGGGTGTGTTCTTTTTGTCCTCCCCAGGTTCCTTTGTTAGGTCCAGATTAGTCCAGATTTACTGGACTCGCTCCAGACTCGACTACTGGAGCCTTACTGAAGATCTGTCCAGAAACGTGTTCTACTGGACCTACTCCAGACTTGGAATCTGGAGTCCCTCTGAAGATTTGTCCAGAAATAATGGAAGACCCGTGAGCAAATACTTGTATAGGAAATCTGGAGTATTCTCAAGATGAGCTCACTGGACTTCACCCCAGTCCAGATCAACTCTACTGAAGACATTCTGACTGAAGTCAAGACTGAAGTCTGAAGAAAGAAGACTTAACAAATGGCGGAGTCCACTGGAAAGTCTTACAGATCTGTACACTGGAGGATTGTCAGTGTTCTAGATACTACAAGTCTGAACACTGATATCGAGGATTGACTTATGCCTTTACACACTTTCCAAAGAACAATCCACTTGTTCTTTACCAAAGTATAAGTGTGTAAAGGTGGTTGGATAAAAGGATACACTTGCATTTGATGTGACTTTATCCTTATTCCTTATCCAATACATTTAATGTTCTTGTCGGATCATTAAATGCATGCAACCATATTTGTACGGCACAAAATTCACGGGTGAATTTTGTTGCCTATAAATACAAAGTCATTTCCTTGACAAAAATACTTTTAAGCAATCATTTTGCATTGAAGTGAATTTGTCCAAATACTCTCGATCTTAAACTGGGATACTTCACAACTTTAAGTATCTCGATCCTAAAGAGTTATTTGACAAATATAGATCATTTGTAACTCATAGGTTGTTAGGATACATACTTAATTGTAGTATCTTGATTCCGCAACAACCTTGTGTTTTATTTAACATCATAAATAAAATACCCATGAAAAATACATAATGTTCCACTTTATTTGTTTATTGCTTTAAGTCTTGTATTACTTTATTTATATACTTGCATTTATATTAAGCTCTGGCAGACGAAGAGCTCTGGTGAAGGAAGATGTCACATCTGGAAGATGGGTGGACATTGTTAAAAAGGTTAGTGATTATGATAATGCAACTGACCAAGAATTAAAATTGGACATTGCTGAAGCTCTTAATTCTGATTTGATATTTGTAGAAACTGTTAGATCTGATTGTGTAAATGGTCTAGAAACAGATTTTTCTGAAATAACTGTCTTAAAATCAAAATTAAAAGAACTTCAAGACATTGAACTGGCATTTCAAGCCCAGGTTCTGGTAACTGAACAATTGATTCAAGAAAAACAAGATCTTGAGATCATTTTAGAGAAAGAAAAACTGGTAATAAAGTCATGGCTAGAAACTAAAAAGCCATATGATGCTTCAGTTAAACAATTTCCTGCTCAAAAACGTGCATATTTAGATGGAAATACAAATATTGCATCATTAATACCAGTAATCGATCGATTACCAGAGGAGTTCAGGCCCACCACTGTTTATGATGAGCCTGTAACTCCCAAGGCCAATTTTTACCCAGTTAAATCCCCAGAGGTTAAGACTGGAGAGCTCCAGATGACTGCTCCAGTTAAGAAGGTCCATCGGAATAGACCTTTGCCTCGGACCAATCCCTTACCAAAGCCTAGGACTGGAAAGGCTAAGGTATCATCTGAAGAAAATATTTTGTCCAGGTTAGAGAGCCAGATTCAAATTCTGACTCGTCAATTACAAAGTTTTAATGCAAAGTTAAACTTTATTGAGGGTACTTCATCTGGCCCTAGACAAAATACAAAACCTTTTGCCAAGAAAGTTAAATCTATTTCTCCAGTTGAGAAAAGAAAAAGGTTTCAAATCATCAACCCCAGTGGTCTTTTCAACTAAGACCACTGTTGAAGAAAGTGAACTAAACCAGATTGCCCCAGGGACCTATAAGGGAGGGTCCAGTGAACCCATCAGTCGATGGGGTCCCAAATCTAACTGATCAATATCTGGTGTATGTGTAGGGCGATCGAAAGAAATATATCTGGTATCTTGACAGTGCAGCTGGCAGGACGATGACCGGATGTAAGACCCTGCTGGAGGAGTTCACCATTTCTGATGGACCCTCCATTACTTTTGGGAAATGATGGTTGTGGAAAGACTGAGGGATACGGTGTTCTGAACAATGGACAAGTCAAGTTCAGACGTGTTGCATTTGTGAATGGTTTGAAATATAACCTGATCAGTGTAAGCCAACTGTGTGATGATGGCTATCAAGTTCTATTCAATATGCTCAGGGTATCGTATTCAACAAGGACTGGAAGGTAGTGTTGATTGCTCCCAGAAAAGGGAATGTGTACGTGATGGATATGGAAAGCTCTCCTTCAGGGCAGTGTTTCTATACACAAAGGCTGATGAAGACACAAACTGGTTGTGGCACAAGAGATTATCCCATCTGAACTTCAAAAATATTAATAAGTTGTCAAGAAAACAACTTGGCAGATGGGATACCTTCAGTTTCCTTCAAAAAGGAAAGGCCATGTCCAGGATGTGAGATGGGTAAGCAAAAACGTACCAGTTTCAAGACCAGACAGAATTTCAGCATTTCTGAACCTCTTCATATGCTTCATATGGGCCTCTTTGGTCCAGTGAACGTTCAGACTCGTGCTGGTAAAAGATACACCCTGGTGATCGTAGATGAATTCTCCAGATATTGTTGGGTGATCTTTCTAAAGTCTAAAAGTGAAGCTGCTGCTGAAATCATCAGTCTTATCAAGCAAATTGAGCTCAAGTACAGTCGAAAAGTGTGTCAGTTAAGAAGTGACAATGGAAGAATTCCAGAATGCAACTCTGGAGTCATTCTGTACTGACACTGGCATCTCCCAGAATTTCTCATCAGCCCGCTCTCCAGAACAAAATGGAGTGGTGGAAAGGAAAAATCGAACGCTGATAGAAGCTGCCAGGAGTATGCTTGTTGAATCTGGACTGTCTACCAGTTTCTGGGCGGAAGCAATTGCAACTGCTTGCCACACCCAGAATCGATCTCCCGGGCCTGCAGTTAAAACTCACATACGAACGGTTAAGACCCTTCAACGAAGGTACTCAGACATCTGAACACCCATTTAATCCCCCTGCCTCGTTTTACGATAAAAGCTATGAAACTCTGAAGGTCCGACCCGTTGAAGTGACGCCGACAATCTCAACAAGCGGCATGTTGTACACGTTGGTTTTGTACGTTGAGTCTATTTCAATAACCCAGGGAAATGCGCGCCATAGGGTCATTGATGTTGGATGCATGAAAAAGAGGTTCTCCAACCATCCATTTTTACTATTTGTAGTAAACTGGTAAATGTTTTTCTCTTTCACACTGAAACATAACCTGCACAGGAACAAAATAGTAATATAAGTCACTTCCAACAACGTAGTACATAATCACTAATATGATGTTTGTACCTGCATTGGAGTACGCCCTGCTTGGCCCGCCTTCCGTCTCGATTTCAGAAAGTTGGTAATGTCTCCTCTTCGAGTCCGGTTTCTGGAAATCATTTCAGTTCTTAACCAGATCTGAGCGTGGAACATACTGCCGATCCCGATAGGTCCCAACATATTGCTTTCTTCTAGTCCGTCACCGTTCGCGTAAGCATTCCCCCGTGCAATCGGTAGTCGATCCATATTGTTCCAGTCCTTGACAGTTACCCTCCAACCACCATCATACCCGGGGCGGCCTTCCAAAGTAAAGGGACACCCTATCTTGTTGGACCGTTTGGGCGGCCCAGTTAACCTTTTATCGCGTGGTCATGAACATATTGTTCACCTATTGACCACCTTAACGAGTTTTTCGATCGCGTTGCTAGAACGATAACCTAACCTCAGAAGCACAGGGTAATGCATTCTTTTTCTTTTCATTTTCATTTTCTTTTTCTTTTTTTTCTATTTTGTCTTTTTCTGTTTTTTTTTGTTTTTTTTTTTTTATTTTTTAGATTGTATACTTTTAGAGTTTCTTATTTTTACAACCTAATTTCGACGGAATCAAACACTCTCGTTCAATCTAACTAGTTTCTCACCCATAATTGACCTCTCATCAGGGACCAAACTCATCATCGCCGCACTCAATACTACGTTCGGGCTCTGCCCAAATATCTCAAAACGAATCCACTTAAACCAGATTCAACGTAACAATCTAAAACATCTAGTTCTATTAACCAATATTTAATTATCCATACCTATAATATATTCATAATATATTTATATATGTATCGTCCGAAATATACCTGTACGAGCAGCTTTGAAAACGATAGTGCGAAAGAAAAATATATCCAGTTTGAAAACGAAAGTGCGAAAGAAGGGTAGCCTGCAGTTTGAAAACGAAATAGGGAATATATAATACCAACTTATATGATCGTACGTAAACCTTCAACATTCGCCGAGGTGCCACGTGGCATGTATTAGCGGCGACGTCGCCGCTAATACTTGCGACGTGGCAACTCGACGGCCGTCGTCATATGTTCACCCCACTTCCGAGTGCCTGACATTGGCACTCACCGCTAAACTTCCCTTACTCGGGAATCTGTCACAATTCCAAAATTTCGGCCCCACCATAGCGGCCCTCACCTAAACCCTGGTGGTTGCCCTTTCCTCGTGGATACCCTATCCATAATATTAACACTTGTTAAGCAAATATAATAAGTCAACCACTATTATAAATTTTTATGCGCTAAAATAATATACAATAATATACCTCTCTATGACATTACAGACTCGTGCTGGTAAAAGATACACCCTGGTGATCGTAGATGAATTCTCCAGATATTGTTGGGTGATCTTTCTAAAGTCTAAAAGTGAAGCTGCTGCTGAAATCATCAGTCTTATCAAGCAAATTGAGCTCAAGTACAGTCGAAAAGTGTGTCAGTTAAGAAGTGACAATGGAAAGAATTCCAGAATGCAACTGGAGTCATTCTGTACTGACACTGGCATCTCCCAGAATTTCTCATCAGCCCGCTCTCCAGAACAAAATGGAGTGGTGGAAAGGAAAAATCGAACGCTGATAGAAGCTGCCAGGAGTATGCTTGCTGAATCTGGTCTGTCTACCAGTTCTGGGCGGAAGCAATTGCAACTGCTTGCCACACCCAGAATCGATCAGTGTACATCAAAAGACACAAAAAGACAGCCTATGAAGTCTTAAGAAATAGAAAACCAAATATTGGTTATTTTCACGTTTTTGGATGTCCAGTTTACATCCTGAACGACTCCAGTCAGTTAGGCAAATTTGATGCCAAAGCCGATGAAGGATATTTCTTAGGTTATTCAGCCATTCGCAAGGCCTTCAGAGTCTATAACAAGAGACTGGAGAAGGTTCATGAGTCAATACATGTCACATTTGATGAATCAAATGCAGCAATCAACAAGAGACCAAACCTTGATATTACTCCAGTAACTCCAATTGTCTTTTGTGAATCTGATCCTATAAACGACAAAAATGAAGATTCAAAAGACACAGTTTCCAGTCATCCTGATCTGGAACCTGTTCAGAAAAAGAAACTCTCCAGTAGTACTCTATTCTATCCCTCTATTATTTTCAAACTACCCTCTGAAATTAATATTGGTTCAGATGTGCGTACTACTCCCCCAGTATCAGTATCAGTTGAGAATGTACCAGAAATGTCTTCTTATGAAGAATTCCAAACTGAACCAGTACTCCAGGAAATGCCTTCAAATGAAAAAATTTCATGATGCAAATCGTGATTTAAATGACTCAGATGAAGATGTTGAAGTAGTCTGGCAAGATCCTCCTCCAGAAGCAACACCAGAGGAGACTCAACTGAATTCTTGCACTGATATTGTTGTCAGTAACAATCCTGGTCAGTACTCCAGATGGACAAAAGCTCATCCTATTGATATCATAGGTGACTCCAGTAGAGGAGTTCAGACCAGAAGAGCCTCCAGTAATCAATGCCTATATGTTAGTTTTCTATCATTGATAGAACCTAAAGAAGATTGACGAGGCTATGGAAGATCCAAGCTGGGTGACTGCTATGCAAGAAGAGCTTCACTAGTTTGAAAGGAACAAGGTCTGGTATCTGGTTCCTTTCCCAGTTGGAAAGAAAGAACCAATTGGAACAAGATGGGTCTTCAGAAACAAAGTAGATGAGGATGGCCACGTAATCAGAAACAAGGCCAGACTGGTAGCACAAGGCTACTGCCAGTCAGA
>CM067169.1:7454735-7460008 GCA_034093135.1 Erigeron breviscapus | reverse complement strand
ATAATCATCAGGATCCATAGAATCTGCCATAGCTCTCAAATGAGCTTGTGGATCATATCCCAATCTCTTCTCTAGTCTATGCACTATTAATGGGTGCAAATCTGACTCTGAAGACTTATTGGTAGTAGGATCAGAATTGGAGTTACCTGAATTGGAATCTCTATCATCATCACCAGCAAGAACTACATCTGGAGCAACCATCACAGCTTTTCCTTTATCTGTCTGAGTCCCAGACGTACTAGCACCAGCTGTACCAGCAATCTCTGACTCTCTCTGTCTTGGCGTCTCCCCCTGAGTCGTTGCTTCTGCTTGAGCTTCAGTTCTTGGCTCACCATCAGCATTTGCATCATCATCATGATCTTCATCCTCTTTCCTCTTCAACTCTGTCTCCCTACAACCATCTCCCCCTTGAGCCAACAACTGCCTAAGCTGTTCTCTCAGTTCAGCACTTTGACGCTTTTCATCAGCTAAATCAGCAACTAACGTCCCTACTAAACCTTGCATTGCCTTCATTTGAGCTTCCAATGTCACAACTCGCATTTCCAGATGATTTACCTTGAATTGAGTAGACATTATCTGAGCAGGTTCAGACGTAGACGCAACGGTTGGTCTAAATTGTGTAACTCCAGAAGGTCGTGTAGGAGGTCTTGGTGGAAATTGAGAACTGCCGATCATAGGAGATTGAAGTGGACGAAGTAGTGTAGCAAACGCAGTGCTTACAGGAACAACAGGTCTAATCAAAGCACTCTGCGTATGTTGAGGAATTGACACTTGACTTGATTCAGCTTGAGTAACTGCAACTGAAGGTCGACGAAACTTTGTTCTTCTATAAAGCAGAGTACCCTGTGTAGATGACGCAGACACAGTAGCAACAACAGGTACCTCTGATTGTACAGGTGCCTCAGCAACTGAACTTTCCATCACATCCGTTCTCTCAGACTCCTCTTGTTCTCTGTGTTTCGCAAATGCTTCAGCCAAATGAGCAGGTAAAACCTTTCCCGACCTAGGTGCTTTCTTCCGTCTAATCAAAGGAATCTCCTCCTCTTCCTGTGGTTCATAAGTAGGATCACTCTCCTCTTCAGTGTGACGCCTCTTCAAAGCTCTTTCAACAGGAGAAGAATCACTTGCACGACCCGTTATATCAACATCGGAATCACTTTCTGTAGCATCTGGGTCAACAGCCATTCCTCTTGAACTTTCTGCAGCAGCACCAGCAGCATTATCCCTAGTAGTTCAGAGGATCATCTACATCCTCCAATAATCTATCCAATTCTTGATCTCGTTCAGCATTTGGAGCTACAAACAACTCCAAGTGATCCAAAGCTTGAAAATTATCCACTTGAGCAATCACATCATGTGGATCCAATGCAGCATGCACAAAAGCTTCACCAACTTCAGGGTTAGCACCTTCTGCCCTATCTAACAAGTCTTCCATTGCTTCATTATGGTGGTGGTGGTGGTGGTGGTGGTGGTGGTGGTGGTGGTGGTGGTGGTGGTGGTGGTGGTGGTGGTGGTGGTGGTGGTGGTGGTGGTGGTGGTGGTGGTGGTGGTGGTGGTGGTGGTGGTGGTGGTGGTGGTGGTGGTGGTGGTGGTGGTGGTGGTGGTGGTGGTGGTGGTGGTGGTGGTGGTGGTGGTGGTGGTGGTGGTGGTGGTGGTGGTGGTGGTGGTGGTGGTGGTGGTGGTGGTGGTGGTGGTGGTGGTGGTGGTGGTGGTGGTGGTGGTGGTGGTGGTGGTGGTGGTGGTGGTGGTGGTGGTGGTGGTGGTGGTGGTGGTGGTGGTGGTGGTGGTGGTGGTGGTGGTGGTGGTGGTGGTGGTGGTGGTGGTGGTGGTGGTGGTGGTGGTGGTGGTGGTGGTGGTGGTGGTGGTGGTGGTGGTGGTGGTGGTGGTGGTGGTGGTGGTGGTGGTGGTGGTGGTGGTGGTGGTGGTGGTGGTGGTGGTGGTGGTGGTGGTGGTGGTGGTGGTGGTGGTGGTGGTGGTGGTGGTGGTGGTGGTGGTGGTGGTGGTGGTGGTGGTGGTGGTGGTGGTGGTGGTGGTGGTGGTGGTGGTGGTGGTGGTGGTGGTGGTGGTGGTGGTGGTGGTGGTGGTGGTGGTGGTGGTGGTGGTGGTGGTGGTGGTGGTGGTGGTGGTGGTGGTGGTGGTGGTGGTGGTGGTGGTGGTGGTGGTGGTGGTGGTGGTGGTGGTGGTGGTGGTGGTGGTGGTGGTGGTGGTGGTGGTGGTGGTGGTGGTGGTGGTGGTGGTGGTGGTGGTGGTGGTGGTGGTGGTGGTGGTGGTGGTGGTGGTGGTGGTGGTGGTGGTGGTGGTGGTGGTGGTGGTGGTGGTGGTGGTGGTGGTGGTGGTGGTGGTGGTGGTGGTGGTGGTGGTGGTGGTGGTGGTGGTGGTGGTGGTGGTGGTGGTGGTGGTGGTGGTGGTGGTGGTGGTGGTGGTGGTGGTGGTGGTGGTGGTGGTGGTGGTGGTGGTGGTGGTGGTGGTGGTGGTGGTGGTGGTGGTGGTGGTGGTGGTGGTGGTGGTGGTGGTGGTGGTGGTGGTGGTGGTGGTGGTGGTGGTGGTGGTGGTGGTGGTGGTGGTGGTGGTGGTGGTGGTGGTGGTGGTGGTGGTGGTGGTGGTGGTGGTGGTGGTGGTGGTGGTGGTGGTGGTGGTGGTGGTGGTGGTGGTGGTGGTGGTGGTGGTGGTGGTGGTGGTGGTGGTGGTGGTGGTGGTGGTGGTGGTGGTGGTGGTGGTGGTGGTGGTGGTGGTGGTGGTGGTGGTGGTGGTGGTGGTGGTGGTGGTGGTGGTGGTGGTGGTGGTGGTGGTGGTGGTGGTGGTGGTGGTGGTGGTGGTGGTGGTGATGGTGCAGATGGCGGCGGTGGTGGTGTTGTTGTTGTTGTTGTTGGTGTTGGTGTTGGTGGTGGTGGTGGTGGTG
The DNA here is from genome assembly GCA_034093135.1 of Erigeron breviscapus. NCBI lineage: Eukaryota > Viridiplantae > Streptophyta > Magnoliopsida > Asterales > Asteraceae > Erigeron > Erigeron breviscapus. Next base: position 7,457,109 of record CM067169.1, on the reverse strand, counting down.
GTGTTGTGTGGTTGTGGTGGTGGTCGTGGTGGTGGTGGTGGTGGTGGTGCATCATCATTTCCACCTCCTGCGACTTCAACTTCATCTTCCCATCCAACTGCTGGAGCTCTATAGTTCGGATTTATCAAGTGTCCAAACAATGGCACAATCTGTGGATTCGGATAACTATTCTTAACCTTCAACATCATCGACCAAATCCTATTTGGTGGAGAAACAATCTCATATATATCTTGCAAGACTGGCAGATTCTGTACAAAATGATTAATGATCGCCATCGTTATCCTTGGCAACATCATAAACCTCTGCGACCCCGTCTGAGTAATCTGGGTCTTCAAAATATCAAAGAAGTAATCCGAGAATGAGTATGGTCTATTCAAAGTCAAAGCCACCATCTGCGAACCTACTTGCTTATTGAGCTGATCAAACCCTGCATGACGGTTACTGATCGCCACAATCAATACATGAGCCAAAAACCTCCATTGGCCATAGAATCCTGCCTTCGCAATCGGCCACTTAGCACCTGGCGTAGCATGTCCCATTCTTCCAAAACAACCTCTAATCAACGTCTCACCTAGCTCTATTGGACCATTTTCTTCTTCAACAGTCCCTAAATGCAGTATATCTCGCAAATCAGCCGCAGTAAATGAAAACGTGTGAAGAAGGGTAAACGCGTGTGAAGGTAAACGCGTGTAGAAGGGTAAACGCGTGTAGAAGGGTAAACGCGTGTAGAAGGGTAAACGCGTGTTACCAAAGGGTAAACGCGTGTAGAAGGGTAAACGCGTGTTACCAGAAGGTAAACGCGTGTAGAAGGGTAAACGCGTGTAGAAGGGTAAACGCGTGTAGAAGGGTAAACGCGTGTAGAAGGGTAAACGCGTGTAGAAGGGTAAACGCGTGTAGAAGGGTAAACGCGTGTAGAAGGGTAAACGCGTGTAGAAGGGTAAACGCGTGTAGAAGGTAAACGCGTGTAGAAGGGTAAACGCGTGTAGAAGGTAAACGCGTGTAGAAGGGTAAACGCGTGTGAAGGTAAACGCGTGTAGAAGGGTAAACGCGTGTGAAGGTAAACGCGTGTAGAAGGGTAAACGCGTGTGATCAAAGGTAAATCGCGTGTAGAAGGGTAAACGCGTGTGAAGGTAAACGCGTGTAGAAGGGTAAACGCGTGTGAAGGTAAACGCGTGTAGAAGGGTAAACGCGTGTGATCAAAGGTAAACGCGTGTAGAAGGGTAAACGCGTGTAGAGGGTAAACGCGTGTGATCAAAGGTAAACACGTGTAAAAGGTAAACGCGTGTGAATTAGTAAACACGTGTGACTAGGGTTAGTAAACACGTGAAATCCAAACGCGTTAAAAGCAAACACGTGAGACTAGGGTTAGTAAACACGTGTGACTAGGGTTAGTAAACACGTGAAATCCAAACGCGTTAAAAGCAAACACGTGAGACTAGGGTTAGTAAACACGTGTGACTAGGGTTAGTAAACACGTGAAATCCAAACGCGTTAAAAGCAAACACGTGTGACTAGGGTTAGTAAACACGTGAAATCCAAACACGTTAAAAGCAAGCACATGTGACTAGGGTTAGTAAACACGTGAAATCCAAACGCGTTAAAAGCAAACACGTGAGACTAGGGTTAGTAAACACGTGAAATCCAAACGCGTGGAAAATCTGATACAAACGCGCGTTAAAAGTAAACGCGTTAAACTAGGGTTTCTAAACACGTGAAATCCAAACACGTTAAAAGCAAGCACATGTGACTAGGGTTAGTAAACACGTGAAATCCAAACGCGTTAAAAGCAAACACGTGAGACTAGGGTTAGTAAACACGTGAAATCCAAACACGTTAAAAGCAAGCACATGTGACTAGGGTTAGTAAACACGTGAAATCCAAACGCGTTAAAAGCAAACACGTGAGACTAGGGTTAGTAAACACGTGAAATAAACACGTGAAATCCAAACACGTTAAAAGCAACGTGTGACTAGGGTTAGTAAACACGTGAAATCCAAACGCGTTAAAAGCAAACACTGTGACTAGGGTTAGTAAACACGTGAAATCCAAACACGTTAAAAGCAAGCACATGTGACTAGGGTTAGTAAACACGTGAAATCCAAACGCGTTAAAAGCAAACACGTGAGACTAGGGTTAGTAAACACGTGACACGTTAAAAGCAAGCACATGTGACTAGGGTTAGTAAACACGTGAAATCCAAACGCGTTAAAAGCAAACACGTGAGACTAGGGTTAGTAAACACGTGAAATCCAAACGCGTGGAAAATCTGATACCAAACGCGTGATTTTTCAAACGCATGAGAAGCCATAAAACATGTATTTAAAATTCAAAAATTCTAAACACGCGTATAATTCAAACACTCGACACTGTTCAT
>CM067169.1:7432235-7449735 GCA_034093135.1 Erigeron breviscapus | reverse complement strand
CTTAACTTCTCCATACAAGAAGGCACTCTTCACATCCAACTGATACACCTTTATTCCTTTGAAACTAGCATAAGCTAAAAATAGTCTTATAGCTTCAATCCGAGCAACTGGTGCAAAAGTTTCATTGTAGTCATAACCTTCTCGCTGTGCAAAACCCTGAACAACTAAACGTGCCTTATTTCTTGTAACAATCCCTTTGTCATCTCGTTTGCATTTAAATACCCAACGAGTTCCAATCGGTTCAATACCTCTAGGCACATCAACTAATTCCCATACTCCAAGTTTTTCAAATTGAGACAATTCTTCTTGCATAGCCTCAACCCAAAACGGATCTTGAAGTGCTATCTTAACATTCTTGGGTTCTTCTTGTGAAATAAAACATGAGTACAAACACTCAGTTATTAAACCTGTATCCTTCACTTCACAGAATAAACTAGTCATCTCCTTATTTAACTGATTTCTAGTTTGGACAGGTGCTGAAGCTTCACCAAGAATATTTTCAACTGGATGATCTTTAGTTGCTCTATGTTGAGGAGTTTTGTGACCTGGAAAATCATCACCCATATTCGGAACAATTTGGGTGGGAGACTCTCCATCAGCCTCAGAAGCTGAAGAAGAAGATGAGTCAAGCGGGTCATCATCTGGTAGTGGAATATTAGTTGGATCACTTGAATCACTGGATTGACCCACCTCAGTTGTAGGAACAACTCTGGTTGGAGGTACATCAGCAGTAGTAGGTGCAACAGGAGCAGCCTCAGAATCATAATTCAAGTGATCTCTAACAATAACAACATCTTCATCAATAGGAGTACCAGGAAAAGAAATTGGACCCTTAAGTGAAGTAAACACACTATCATAAGCAAAGCTTGACTCAGAACCAGCATGAGCAGCCGGTTTATAACTTACAATCACGACATTAGTACCAAGATCGACTCTACCAGTCTGCGAATTGAAAACCCGACGAATGGGGGTTCCCGGTTTATATCCAAGAAAGAAACCTTCTTCAACTTTAGAATTAAACTTTGGTTGAGGAGAAGTTTTCAGAAAAGTAAACACACTATCATAAGCAAAGCTTGACTCAGAACCAGCATGAGCAGCCGGTTTATAACTTACAATCACGACATTAGTACCAAGATCGACTCTACCAGTCTGCGAATTGAAAACCCGACGAATGGGGGTTCCCGGTTTATATCCAAGAAAGAAACCTTCTTCAACTTTAGAATTAAACTTTGGTTGAGGAGAAGTTTTCAGAAAAGTACAAGGAACACCAAACGGTTCCAATCCAGACAAATCAGGTTTTCGTTTGTTGAGAAGTTCATAACAAGTCTTATTAAACCTTTTAACAGTCAGCACCCGATTTAACACATGACAAGCTGTGTTCACAGCTTCCGCCCAAAACATAGTCGGTAGCCCTGAATCAGCAAGCATAGTTCTGGCAGTCTCGATCAAGGTCCTATTCTTTCTCTCAGCAACTCCATTTTGCTGAGGTTCATATGGAGCACTAAATTGATGTTGGATTCCTTTAGACAAACAGAAGACATCCATCACCGAATTTTTAAACTCCGTGCCATTGTCACTCCTGATTCGTTTGATCTTTGTGTTGTAGAGATTCTCAGCCTCAGTGAAGAAGTTAATCAGAATCTCCGTAGTCTCATCTTTGGTAGCTAAGAAGAAAACCCATGAAAACCTTGAATAATCATCAGTGACAACCAAGCAATAGTACATTCCCCCTCTACTCCTAACATTAACTGGACCAAAGAGATCCATATGAAGTAACTCAAAAGGAGCGGCAATTGAATTTTGTGTCTTGGGCTTGTGAGGCTTTTTCTGTTGTTTGCCTTTCAAGCATGGAACACATCTATCTTCCAATTCAAACTTCTTTTTAGGAACACCTTGAACCAGATCATTCTTTACAATGTAATTCATCTTCCGGAAATGTAGATGTCCCATTCTTCTATGCCATAAGAGAGAATCACTTTCGCTTGCCTTAGACAACAAACAAACTTCCTGCTGCACATTCTTGGTTCCTAACACTAAACCATAAATATCTCTTTTACGAGGAGCAGTCAACAATATCCAATCATCTGGAATAACAAAACCCGGTTTCAAAACGAATGCAGCTTTGTCGTTGAAGAAAACTGAATTTCCTCGGTCACAAATTTGTGATACACTCATCAGATTATGGGTAAGTTCTTCCACGTAATTGACATTCTTCAAAGTAAGTTTTCCATCGACGACATCACCTTGTCCAGTGATTTGTCCGCCCTTGGAACCAGCAAAATTTACATGAGATCCTTGAATATTTACAAAATCAGACAGAAGTCTTCTGTCCCCTGTCATGTGCCTGGAGCAACCGCTATCAAGATACCAAATACTAATAGGAATTGGTGGTAGCCCTGAATCAGCAAGCATAGTTCTGGCAGTCTCGATCAAGGTCCTATTCTTTCTCTCAGCAACTCCATTTTGCTGAGGTTCATATGGAGCACTAAATTGATGTTGGATTCCTTTAGACAAACAGAAAACATCCATCACCGAATTTTTAAACTCCGTGCCATTGTCACTCCTGATTCGTTTGATCTTTGTGTTGTAGAGATTCTCAGCCTCAGTGAAGAAGTTAATCAGAATCTCCGTAGTCTCATCTTTGGTAGCTAAGAAGAAAACCCATGAAAACCTTGAATAATCATCAGTGACAACCAAGCAATAGTACATTCCCCCTCTACTCCTAACATTAACTGGACCAAAGAGATCCATATGAAGTAACTCAAAAGGAGCGGCAATTGAATTTTGTGTCTTGGGCTTGTGAGGCTTTTTCTGTTGTTTGCCTTTCAAGCATGGAACACATCTATCTTCCAATTCAAACTTCTTTTTAGGAACACCTTGAACCAGATCATTCTTTACAATGTAATTCATCTTCCGGAAATGTAGATGTCCCATTCTTCTATGCCATAAGAGAGAATCACTTTCGCTTGCCTTAGACAACAAACAAACTTCCTGCTGCACATTCTTGGTTCCTAACACTAAACCATAAATATCTCTTTTACGAGGAGCAGTCAACAATATCCAATCATCTGGAATAACAAAACCCGGTTTCAAAACGAATGCAGCTTTGTCGTTGAAGAAAACTGAATTTCCTCGGTCACAAATTTGTGATACACTCATCAGATTATGGGTAAGTTCTTCCACGTAATTGACATTCTTCAAAGTAAGTTTTCCATCGACGACATCACCTTGTCCAGTGATTTGTCCGCCCTTGGAACCAGCAAAATTTACATGAGATCCTTGAATATTTACAAAATCAGACAGAAGTCTTCTGTCCCCTGTCATGTGCCTGGAGCAACCGCTATCAAGATACCAAATACTAATAGGAATTGGTGGTAGCCCCTGCACATGAAACAAAAACGGATCAGTTATCAAGGACAACCCAAGCCTTGATAGACTTGGGTTTACCATTCTCGTCCTTAACAAGCATTTCAGTCCAATATCCATTGCTCCCAATAGGTGCCTTGGATGATTGCTGAGCATGCTGTAAAGGTATATTCTCAACCCTTGATTGAGACCTGTTAGGGAAAATGGTCTATTCACTTGTGGAACACGAGATGTGTTACGGTCATAGTAGTTCTGTCGATGATGCCCCGAATTTGCATTTTGTGATGACTGACCAGATCTATTTCTAGGGGAAATATATCTTGGTGAATCATTTCTTTTAGCCACAGATGGAACAAATTTACCATAAGCTTGATTACCCATCCCATTAGAACTACTTGACCCTATCTGTTGTTTACCATTTCTTCGCTCAAAAGAAACATGAGAATTAGGGGATGATCCTCTACTTGGATTTGACTTAGCAGGAGAAACAGACTGTCTAGAGGACTTTCTAATTCTGTTGGGGCAACAACTATACACATGTCCCTTTTCATAGCAAGCAAAACAAGATCGTTGTCCTGACTTTCTAGAAGATTGTTGAGCTAATGGTTTAGATGGAGGGGTATTCAAGATATTCTTAATCTCCTGAGTTGCTATCTCTTCCACAGTAGGAGTCTTAGTCTCAGAAGTTGAGAATGGTTTGGTAACACTAGGTTCAGATTCAGGAGCCTTAGTCTCAACAGTTGCTATCAATTCAGGTTCAGTAACATACTTAACCTCAGTTGAATCAGTCTGAATTCCTTTCTTGACAAACTTCTCATGTAACTGTGGTATATCACGGTTTTTGGTCTTCAGTTGTCTAGGAATGAATTTAGGTTTCTTAGGTTCAGTGGAGACGGATGGCTTAGGATAGTCAGTAAGCACTGGTTTAGAAGGATCAGACTCAGCCAAATCTGGATAAACAGGGTCTAAGTTGTTGTTAAAAGGAGGTCTCACATCAGTGTAATCAGCTCCTAGTCCTGTTTTATCCTTAGGATGTCTAGGTTTACCTAAAGAAGCTATCAGATCACTTCCTCTCCATTTAGATAAAGTAGTCTCATGTGTAGTAATGATAACCCTAGCATCGGCCAAATCCTTCTCTTTCTTACCGATCTCACTAGAAAGAAAAACTATCTTCTCATTTGCTAGATTTTCTCTAAAAATTGATTCTTTTAGTTTGTCTTTTAAGGCAGCATTATCATTTTCAAGTGACTTAATCCTGCTCTTAAATTGACGTTCTTGATCAAGTAAAGCACTATTCTTAGAGAAAAATGAACTACGTTCCTTACTCATAGTTTCATAGCTAGCAGCTAACTCTAAAGACTTGGATGAGGCAATACTATGTTGTTGCATTAAATCTTTAACAAACATGCAAATACGATGAACAGTCAAATAAGAAAAAGTTACCTGTTTCTCTCGATCATCGCAGTCAGCCATATATGCAACAAAGTCTGATATTGTCATACCTTCAGGAATAGTAAAATCATCAGCTTCTGTAGAAATAGCCTTATCCAATTTTGCATTTGAGCTCATTGATTGATTATCACTCTGGCTGCTAGTCTTCTCAGTAGATTCATCGATCTTCTTATCAGCCTTTTGAAGCTTCACTGCTTCAGCTGCATCCTTTTCATCATCAGAAACCTTTAATGCAGCTTCAGTAGCAGCAGCCTCTTCACTAGTATAAAGAGCATAATCAAACGCAGCACCTCCGTCATCAATCACGTTAGCTACTTCATCATAAATCTCAGCTAGCAACGCATTTTCAGGTTCATTCTCCTTTGTCCAAAGGTAAGTACCATCTTCCTGTCTTGCCACCATGGCATTTTCAGGATTTTGAACCTGATTTTCTGTAGGAAGTTCCTGAATGATCATCCCATCATGCTCTGTAGCTTTGGTTGATTTGATTTGATTTCCAGCTTGTACACCTCCCTGATTGTAATTCTGACGGTTAGCTGTAGAATTATCAAAACGCTTTGGTCTTTGACATTCCTTAGCAAAGTGACCAAAACCATCACAATTATAACACTTAACCTTCGACTTATCGAATCCTCTATTCTTGTCAGATGCAAGATTTCTACCAGTACGTTGCATAAAACGACGAGCCTTTATAGTGAGCATAGCCATTTGCCACTTCAAGTCCATTTCCTCTAAATCATCAGGATCAACTTGTTCATAATCTTTATCAATCAAACTTGGATCTGAAATTTTGCCATTGATAAATGCCTCATGAGCAGAACACATTGCAGCAAATACTTGCATACGTCCTTCAGCAGATTGCATACTCATTGGCATCGAGCGAACAGTTGCATTACCACTATTTCTTGATCCACTGCTATTCTTAGTTACAGACGAATTGTCATAAACCATGTATCCAGCAATTCCATCAGGATCCATAACAGGATGAATGGTTTCAGTGGACAAAAGAGCAGTAGTTCCACTTCCAGAAGTAGAGGACAATAGATTATCAGTATTAGCATGATAAAGACTCGGATTTTGTTGAAAAACAGAAAGCTCATCTTTTGCTTTACGCTTCATTTCCCTGTTCTTTACTTTTGAGATAATCTCTGCCAAGGTATAAGATTCATAATTTTTCTCTTCTTGAAGACTATGCACGAAATCATTCCATTTGTTTGGCAGAGAATCCAAAAATTTATCCACTAGTTTATTTTGTGTAAATGTAACTCCAAAATATCCCAGTTCAGTAATCAGATGACTAAAACGAGTTATTAAATCATCTAAACTTTCAGATTTCAAACCATTAAAGACTTCATATTGTCTGTTCAACAGTTTGATTCTTCCCTTTTTCATCAACTCATCACCTTCACAGTATGCGTTTAAAGCATCCCACAAACCTTTAGAGGTCTTATGTTCTCCAAGAAGATGAATTGCGTCTCGAGGTAAACACATTTCTAAGTTCGACAAGGCCTTTCCTTCAATGGCATATTCTTTCTTCAACGCATCAGACATATCCCCAATTTTGTATAGGACCTCATTTCCATTAACATCTTCATGAGTTGGCCACTCATATCCTTCAGTAATCATCACCCATTGATTGAAATCAGTAAGGCGAATATAGGATTCAAAGCGTTTTTTCCAACTCCAGAAATTGTCAAGTTTTATCAATTTAGGAGGTGAATTGGTACGACCGACTTCATGATCGTGAAGAATTAATGCATTAATGTATTGGGCCTCTTTTGATGAAACTGTAGGTATTCCAGACATCACGTGTTTAAGACAAACACGTGTTTAGAAGACAAACACGTGTTTAGAAGACAAACACGTGTTTAGAAGACAAACACGTGTTTAGAAGACAAACACGTGTTTAGAAGACAAACACGTGTTTAGAAGACAAACACGTGTTTAGAAGACAAACACGTGTTTAGAAGACAAACACGTGTTTAGAAGACAAACACGTGTTTAGAAGACAAACACGTGTTTAGAAGACAAACACGTGTTTAGAAGACAAACACGTGTTTAGAAGACAAACACGTGTTTAGAAGACAAACACGTGTTTAGAAGACAAACACGTGTTTAGAAGACAAACACGTGTTTAGAAGACAAACACGTGTTTAGAAGACAAACACGTGTTTAGAAGACAAACACGTGTTTAGAAGACAAACACGTGTTTAGAAGACAAACACGTGTTTAGAAGACAAACACGTGTTTAGAAGACAAACACGTGTTTAGAAGACAAACACGTGTTTAGAAGACAAACACGTGTTTAGAAGACAAACACGTGTTTAGAAGACAAACACGTGTTTAGAAGACAAACACGTGTTTAGAAGACAAACACGTGTTTAGAAGACAAACACGTGTTTAGAAGACAAACACGTGTTTAGAAGACAAACACGTGTTTAGAAGACAAACACGTGTTTAGAAGACAAACACGTGTTTAGAAGACAAACACGTGTTTAGAAGACAAACACGTGTTTAGAAGACAAACACGTGTTTAGAAGACAAACACGTGTTTAGAAGACAAACACGTGTTTAGAAGACAAACACGTGTTTAGAAGACAAACACGTGTTTAGAAGACAAACACGTGTTTAGAAGACAAACACGTGTTTAGAAGACAAACACGTGTTTAGAAGACAAACACGTGTTTAGAAGACAAACACGTGTTTAGAAGACAAACACGTGTTTAGAAGACAAACACGTGTTTAGAAGACAAACACGTGTTTAGAAGACAAACACGTGTTTAGAAGACAAACACGTGTTTAGAAGACAAACACGTGTTTAGAAGACAAACACGTGTTTAGAAGACAAACACGTGTTTAGAAGACAAACACGTGTTTAGAAGACAAACACGTGTTTAGAAGACAAACACGTGTTTAGAAGACAAACACGTGTTTAGAAGACAAACACGTGTTTAGAAGACAAACACGTGTTTAGAAGACAAACACGTGTTTAGAAGACAAACACGTGTTTAGAAGACAAACACGTGTTTAGAAGACAAACACGTGTTTAGAAGACAAACACGTGTTTAGAAGACAAACACGTGTTTAGAAGACAAACACGTGTTTAGAAGACAAACACGTGTTTAGAAGACAAACACGTGTTTAGAAGACAAACACGTGTTTAGAAGACAAACACGTGTTTAGAAGACAAACACGTGTTTAGAAGACAAACACGTGTTTAGAAGACAAACACGTGTTTAGAAGACAAACACGTGTTTAGAAGACAAACACGTGTTTAGAAGACAAACACGTGTTTAGAAGACAAACACGTGTTTAGAAGACAAACACGTGTTTAGAAGACAAACACGTGTTTAGAAGACAAACACGTGTTTAGAAGACAAACACGTGTTTAGAAGACAAACACGTGTTTAGAAGACAAACACGTGTTTAGAAGACAAACACGTGTTTAGAAGACAAACACGTGTTTAGAAGACAAACACGTGTTTAGAAGACAAACACGTGTTTAGAAGACAAACACGTGTTTAGAAGACAAACACGTGTTTAGAAGACAAACACGTGTTTAGAAGACAAACACGTGTTTAGAAGACAAACACGTGTTTAGAAGACAAACACGTGTTTAGAAGACAAACACGTGTTTAGAAGACAAACACGTGTTTAGAAGACAAACACGTGTTTAGAAGACAAACACGTGTTTAGAAGACAAACACGTGTTTAGAAGACAAACACGTGTTTAGAAGACAAACACGTGTTTAGAAGACAAACACGTGTTTAGAAGACAAACACGTGTTTAGAAGACAAACACGTGTTTAGAAGACAAACACGTGTTTAGAAGACAAACACGTGTTTAGAAGACAAACACGTGTTTAGAAGACAAACACGTGTTTAGAAGACAAACACGTGTTTAGAAGACAAACACGTGTTTAGAAGACAAACACGTGTTTAGAAGACAAACACGTGTTTAGAAGACAAACACGTGTTTAGAAGACAAACACGTGTTTAGAAGACAAACACGTGTTTAGAAGACAAACACGTGTTTAGAAGACAAACACGTGTTTAGAAGACAAACACGTGTTTAGAAGACAAACACGTGTTTAGAAGACAAACACGTGTTTAGAAGACAAACACGTGTTTAGAAGACAAACACGTGTTTAGAAGACAAACACGTGTTTAGAAGACAAACACGTGTTTAGAAGACAAACACGTGTTTAGAAGACAAACACGTGTTTAGAAGACAAACACGTGTTTAGAAGACAAACACGTGTTTAGAAGACAAACACGTGTTTAGAAGACAAACACGTGTTTAGAAGACAAACACGTGTTTAGAAGACAAACACGTGTTTAGAAGACAAACACGTGTTTAGAAGACAAACACGTGTTTAGAAGACAAACACGTGTTTAGAAGACAAACACGTGTTTAGAAGACAAACACGTGTTTAGAAGACAAACACGTGTTTAGAAGACAAACACGTGTTTAGAAGACAAACACGTGTTTAGAAGACAAACACGTGTTTAGAAGACAAACACGTGTTTAGAAGACAAACACGTGTTTAGAAGACAAACACGTGTTTAGAAGACAAACACGTGTTTAGAAGACAAACACGTGTTTAGAAGACAAACACGTGTTTAGAAGACAAACACGTGTTTAGAAGACAAACACGTGTTTAGAAGACAAACACGTGTTTAGAAGACAAACACGTGTTTAGAAGACAAACACGTGTTTAGAAGACAAACACGTGTTTAGAAGACAAACACGTGTTTAGAAGACAAACACGTGTTTAGAAGACAAACACGTGTTTAGAAGACAAACACGTGTTTAGAAGACAAACACGTGTTTAGAAGACAAACACGTGTTTAGAAGACAAACACGTGTTTAGAAGACAAACACGTGTTTAGAAGACAAACACGTGTTTAGAAGACAAACACGTGTTTAGAAGACAAACACGTGTTTAGAAGACAAACACGTGTTTAGAAGACAAACACGTGTTTAGAAGACAAACACGTGTTTAGAAGACAAACACGTGTTTAGAAGACAAACACGTGTTTAGAAGACAAACACGTGTTTAGAAGACAAACACGTGTTTAGAAGACAAACACGTGTTTAGAAGACAAACACGTGTTTAGAAGACAAACACGTGTTTAGAAGACAAACACGTGTTTAGAAGACAAACACGTGTTTAGAAGACAAACACGTGTTTAGAAGACAAACACGTGTTTAGAAGACAAACACGTGTTTAGAAGACAAACACGTGTTTAGAAGACAAACACGTGTTTAGAAGACAAACACGTGTTTAGAAGACAAACACGTGTTTAGAAGACAAACACGTGTTTAGAAGACAAACACGTGTTTAGAAGACAAACACGTGTTTAGAAGACAAACACGTGTTTAGAAGACAAACACGTGTTTAGAAGACAAACACGTGTTTAGAAGACAAACACGTGTTTAGAAGACAAACACGTGTTTAGAAGACAAACACGTGTTTAGAAGACAAACACGTGTTTAGAAGACAAACACGTGTTTAGAAGACAAACACGTGTTTAGAAGACAAACACGTGTTTAGAAGACAAACACGTGTTTAGAAGACAAACACGTGTTTAGAAGACAAACACGTGTTTAGAAGACAAACACGTGTTTAGAAGACAAACACGTGTTTATAATCACATTCATACAAGTCGTAAACATTAAACATACCAAAACTCTGATCAATATGTAATCATTCACATTACTTAAGTCCAAATAACAAATTTAAACATAACATAAGTCTATGATTACATATTACAAAATATAAACATATACTGATCAAATCGCTGTTGCTGTTGTCAACAGAATCATGCCCTACGGGATGTACCATGACTATCTTTGTGAATTCTGGTACACTGCACAATATGATGATGCAACTTCATCAATTACTTATTCTTTGAAGCAAGGTACCAGATCCTTGGGTTTCACTGTTAGTTTACTCAGGTCTGTTCTACAATTGAATTATTTTGAACAGAATGAGTTGCCCATTGAACTTCCCTCTGGTATCAATACAAGGGAAGTGTGCAGACTGATGGGGCACACAGATATTGTGGATGAGCATGGCCAGCTATCCAGGAAGGGAACAGTCTACATGAGCAAACTGACAGACTCATGGAGATTCTTCTTCACACATATCGTTGAATGTTTGGGAGGCAGTTCTGGAGGGTTGGACCAGATAAATCAAACTCATCTCCAGATTGCCTACTGCCTCTGGTTTGGACTCAGAGTGGATTTTGCTCAGATCCTATTTGATGATCTGGTAGAGCGTCTTAGGGTGAAAGGTAGAAAAGCTTTTGTTCCATATATACGCTTTCTTTCACTGATGTTTAAAAGAGCTCTTGGAGACCAGTACGATTATGAAACTACTCACTTTTCTGTAAGTGAGTATATGAGGGATCTGACCAACCTAAGATCTCCACTGAATGAGGTAGATATTCCTCAGTCCATGATCTCTTTTCAAAGGGAAGAAGTAGAAGTGGCTCCAGGTAGAGGTCAAGTTGGTGAAGGACCCTCTGGTGACCAAGATGTTCAGATTATAGAAGCTGTACAACCCATCAGACAAGTGGCTCCTGAAGGTCAACAACCAAATGTTGAGCCTTCCAGACGACCTAGATCAAACAGGCGTCTGATGAGAGCTGGAGTTCAGGTGAATCCAGAAAGACATCCTGGTGATGTAATGAACATTGATGGGTCTCCTATTTTTGAAGAGGAGAATGTTGAAACTGAACAAAATGTACAAGTTGTTGAGCAGACAGAGGATATTGTACAGGCTGTTGTACAAGAAGAAAATGTGGCTCAGATTGTTGAGCAGGTTGTTGAGCAGGTAGAACAAATTGTTCAGGCTGATGAACAAGTATCTGGTGAGCAAGAGGCTCGAATCGATTTGAATGTTGAAGCAAGTGAACAGGCTGGTGAACTGGTTGGTGCTTAGGCTGGTGATACAACTGTTGGTGAAATGTTTTGGGATGAGGCTGATTCTCCCATGTCAGAAGATCAGAATTTTGATGTCAATATGAACTTTCTGGGTGAGGATGTTGTACAAGTTGAAAGTCTACCAGAAATGCCACCACCTCCACCAGAATCAGAAATGCCACCACCTCCACCAGAAACAAATATGCCGCCACCAGAATCAGAAATGCCACCACCACCACCACCTTCAATTCCAGAAAATACTCAATACTTCACTCCTCCAACCATTCAAACTTCACAATCTCAACCTCCACCACTTGAAACTCCAGTCAACGTATCTGAACAACGTGTGCTGGACCCAACAGTTGTTACTGATGAAATTGCAACTGAAGAGGTCTGATGTTAGGTCCAGATTTAGTCCAGACTTACTGGACTGGCTCCAGACTGGACTACTAGAACCTTATTTAGGTTTGTTAGAAAACTTGTTTTGCTGGTCTCGCTCCAGACCCGACTACTGGAGCAATACTGAAGATCTGATTAGGTCCAGATTTAGTCCAGACTTACTGGACTGGCTCCAGACTGGACTACTGGAACCTTATTTAGGTTTGTTAGAAAACTTGTTTTGCTGGTCTCGCTCCAGACCCGACTACTGGAGCAATACTGAAGATCTGACCAGAAAACGTTTCTCTACTGGACCTACTCCAGACTTGGAATCTGGAGTCCCTCTGAAGATTTGTCCAGAAATAATTGAAGACTAGTGAGCAATACTTGTATAGGAAATCTGGAGCATTCTCCAGATTAGCTCACTGAAGACTTCACCCCAGTCCAGATCTACTTTACTGAAGACATTCTGACTGAAGTCAAAGACTGAAGTCTGAAGGAAGAAGACTTAACAAATGGCGGAGTCCACTGGAAAGTCTTACCAGATCTGTACACTGGAGGATTGTTAGTGTTCTAGATCCTGCAAGTCTGAACACTAATATCAAGGATTGACTTATGCCTAACACACTTTCCAAGGAACAATCCACTTGTTCCTTAACAAAGTATACGTGTGTTATGGTGGTTGGATATAAGGATACACTTGCACTTGATGTGACTTTATCCTTATTCTTATCCAATGCATTTAATGTTCTTGTCGGACCATTAATGTATGCAACCATATTTGTACGGCACAAAATTCACTGGTGAATTTTGTTGCCTATAAATACAAAGTCATTCCCTTGACTAAATTACTTTTTAAGCATACACTTTGCATGAAAGTGAATTTGTCTAAAATACTCTCGATCTTAAACAGGGATACTTCACAACTTTAAGTATCTCGATCCTAAAGAGCTATTTGACAAATATAGATCATTTGTAACTCATAGGTTGTTAGGATACATACTTCATTGTATTATCTTGATTCCGCAACAACCTTGTATTTTATTTAAACATCAATAAATGAAATACCCATGAAACATACGTAATGGTCCACTTTATTTGTTTATTGCTTTAAGTCTTGTATTACTTTGTTTATATATCTTGCATCTTTATTTACAAGTAATACTAGTCCATATCTAGTGATTATTAGACTTGTTGTATTTTACACATTCTTGGGTTAACCATCTCGTAATTAAAGGGACTCACATTTGGTATCAGAGCAGAAGGCTAATCATTGCCTAGATCTGTTCTTGATGGCTAACCAAGAAAATACACAAGGTTTTAGTCTTGGTCCCGATCCTAATGTAAATATCAATGATCAAAATGAACCTCAAAACGTTAATAACACTAATCCTCCACCTCCTCCTCCTACTCCTGCTTCTCCACACGTGCATGTGCACTACTCAAATAATCCTGTTCCTAAATTCAGTGGGAATAGTGATGAATTTGGTACGTGGAAGGCTAGGATGGTTTTACATGTCACTGGTATTGAGAGGAATATGATGAAAATTTTAAATGAAGGACCCTATGTGCCTACATCACCTCTCAATCCACTTCTTGATCCTTCTGGATCTAGAAGGGGAAGGGAAAAGAGGGAGGAACATTGGTCAGAAGAGGAGAGGAGACTGGTGAATTTAGACACCCTCCTTAAAAACATGATCCTCGGGGCCGTTCCAGAATCCCTAATTCCCACACTAGTTCTTTTTCCTAGTGCAAAAACCATGTGGGATGAACTTTTGAACCAACACGAAGGAGGAGATGACACCATTGTCACCAGAAAAGTCTCCTTAAACAAGAGGTATGAGTCATTTTTTGCTCAACCTAACGAGTCTCTCACTGGTACTTACACCAGATTTATGTGTATCATAAACCAATTGAGAGGTCTTGGGGTTGAGAAGGACAAGGATATACTTCTGGAGAAATTTTGTGACATTCTTCCCACCAAATGGTCGCATATGATCCTAGTCTTAAGACAAGGAAAGACTCTGCACACACACACTCTCTCAACTCTTTATGGAGCTTTCAGGTACACTGAAGAAAATCAAGCTCAGAGAGTGGTTGCAGAAAGAGATGCCTATAACCATGCCTCCAGTTCTCCTAATGTGGTCAGTCATACTGAACCACAAGGTACAGCACTGATATCTTCTGAGAATGTATTTTCTATGAAGAAGATGGTGTCTGAACTCATGGATTCTGGAGAAACCAGTCAAGTCTCTCCAGACTGTTGTGATGAAACTGAAGATGATGACCTTGTTGCAATGATTGCTAAAACGTTCAACCGTTTCAAAGCAAGAGCAAATAGGCCATCTGGACAATTTGCATCCAGTTTTTCCACTGACAAGACCAATTTGACATGCTTTAAGTGTGGCAAAAAGGGTCATTTCATGAAAGAGTGCAGGTCCAACCAGTTTGCATCCAAGCCTGGTCCATTCCCTTCAAATAATAAGCCTGATGATAGCTATAAATTGAAATATAAAAAGCTTAAGGCACAAATTGCTCTCATGGCACAACAAATGGAAACCAATAATAAGTGCATGATTGCAACGACTGAAGAGAAGTGGGTTCCTTCTGATGACTCATCTGATGATGAAGAAGAAGAAAGAGATTGCTGTTACATGGCTCTGGCAGATGAAGAGCTACTGGTGAAGGAAGATGTCACATCTGGACGATGGGTGGACATTGTTATTAAAAAGGTTAGTGATTATGATAATGCAACTGACCAAGAACTAAAACTGGACATTGCTGAAGCTCTTAATTCTGATTTAATTTTTGTAGAAACTGTTAGATCTGATGGTGTAAATGGTCTAGAAACAGATTCTTCTGAAATAAATGCTTTAAAATCAAAATTAAAAGAACTTCAAGACATTGAACTGGCATTTCAAGCCCAGGTTCTGGTAACTGAACAATTGATCCAAGAAAAACAAGATCTTGAGATCATTTTAGAAAAAGAAAAACTGGTTATTAAGTCATGGCTAGAAACCAAAAAGCCATATGATGCTTCAGTAAAACAATTTCCTGCTCAAAAACGTGCATATTTAGATGGAAATACAAATGTAGCATCATTAATACCAGTAATCGATCGATTACCAGAGGTGTTAAGGCCCACAACTGTTTATGATAAGCCTATAACTCCTAAGACCAACTTTTACCCAGTTCAATCCCCAGAGGTTAAGACTGGAGCTGTCCAGATGACTGCTCCAGTTAAAAAGGTGAAGCAGAATAGACCTTTGCCTCAGACCAATCCCTTACCAAAGCCTTGGACTGGAAAGGCTAAGGTATCATCTGAAGTAGATATTTTGTCCAGGATAGAGTGCCAGATTCAAATTCTGACTCGTCAATCACAAAGTTTTAATGCAAGATTAAACTTTATTGAGGGTACTTCATCTGGCCCTAGACAAAATACAAAACCTTTTTCAAAGAAAGACAAATTTATTTCTCCAGTTGAGAAAAATGAAAAGGTTTCAAAACTATCAACCCCAGTGGTCTTTTCAACTAAGACCACTGTTGAAGAAAGTGAGCTAGACCAGATTGCCCCTGGAACCTATAAGGGAGGCTCCAGTGAACCCATCAGTAGATGGGTTCCCAAATCTAACTGATCAATATCTGGTGTATGTGTAGGGCGATCGAAAGAAATATATCTGGTATCTTGACAGTGCAGCTGGCAGGACGATGACCGGATGTAAGACCCTACTGGAGGAGTTCACCATTTCTGATGGACCCTCCATCACTTTTGGAAATGATGGTTGTGGAAAGACTGAGGGATATGGTGTTCTGAACAATGGACAAGTCAAGTTCAGACGTGTTGCATTTGTGAATGGTTTGAAATATAACTTGATTAGTGTAAGTCAACTGTGTGACGATGGCTATCAAGTCTTATTCAATGTTGCTCAGGGCATCGTGTTCAACAAGGACTGGAAGGTAGTGTTGATTGCTCCCAGAAAAGGGAATGTGTACGTGATGGATATGGAAAACTCTCCTTCAGAGCAGTGTTTCTATACTCAAGCTGATGAAGACACAAACTGGTTATGGCATAAAAGGTTATCCCATTTAAATTTCAAAAACATTAACAAGTTGTCCAGAAAACAACTTGCAGATGGGATACCTTCAGTCTCCTTCAAAAAGGAAAGACCATGTCCAGGATGTGAGATGGGTAAGCAAAAGCGTACCAGTTTCAAGACCAGACAGAATTTCAGCATTACTGAACCACTTCACATGCTTCATATGGACCTTTTTGGTCCAGTGAACGTTCAGACTCGTGCTGGTAAAAGATACACCCTGGTGATAGTAGATGAATTCTCCAGATATTGTTGGGTGATCTTTCTGAGGTCCAAAAGTGAAGCTGCTGCTGAAATCATCAGTCTTATCAAGCAAATTGAGCTCAAGTACAGTCGAAAAGTGTGTCAGTTAAGAAGTGACAATGGAACAGACACTGGTGGTCTCAGACCCAACACAGCTTCCATTTGTTGTATCCTCTTCCAGATCTTCTCGATTCTTTTCATGAAGGCCTTTACATCTGGAGAGAGATCAGATTTACCTTTGAAGGTCAGTCCTATCTCCTTTAGTTCAGTCCATCCAAAAGCATGGACTGAAGTATCTTTCCTCTCGTCAGTAAAGTTACCCTCCCTGGTCAACTTCACATTGAATCTGGTCAAATTTTGATGATTTTCAGCCAGTTTGATTTCAGCACTTACAATCTTTCTTGCATTGGCTCTGAAATTCATCATCTCTTCATATTTTGCCTTTTGCTTAGCCAACTGAACCATATCTTCAGTATCCCTGGATACACCACTCTGTTGTCCTTCAGTGGACTAATGTTCTTGCCTGTTGATTCTCAGAGTAGTATCCAGTGGAATGAAGGTGCTAAGATCACCATCTCTTATTGCTTTCACTTGCTTGGCAGTAAGCTTGGGCAGACCAGTCATTCTCTTTCTATATTCCAGTTCCAGAGCACCAGCATTTCTTCTAATTTTCTTCTGGAGGCTTACCAGCTCCTCCTTTCTTTGTCTGATAAGCTCTGGAATGGTTACACCATAAATCAATGAGTCATATACCTGCTCTTCTTCAGCATAGAAAGAGCGTATATGACATCGTTCAGTGCATCAAGACATTGTTGAACTCTGGGATCCTCCTTCATCCTTTTATACACTTCAATATTTATGCCAAGTCTTCCAGCATTGTAGGAATCCAGAGTACCCATTGTAGCCATCTCCCTTTGATGGGCCAGCAGTTCATTCTTTCTGGTTTGTCTTGTATATTTCTATCATGATGCACTGTTGTTCCAACTTCCTTGAAGTCTCATTGTCAACATCTTCAGTTTGAACTTCCTCTTCACCA
>CM067169.1:7400732-7431235 GCA_034093135.1 Erigeron breviscapus | reverse complement strand
ACAAGGTACACTGGATTGTTCCATCCTTTAATGTGAAACTGATGGAGGAACAATCAGAAGAAAGACTGGCAGTGTACCAGAACTCACACAAGTAGTTGTGAAACAACTTGCGTGGGTTAAGAGAGAATGAGGGTCCTATTGGAGAATCCTTTAAAAACTTTTGGATTCTTCCAATAAGGGTATCGGACCCTTGAGATCCTCGTAAGCTAGCCATCGGATTATTAGGATTTAGTTTGATGACTGAAGCATTACTAGGAGCACCAGATGCCGGTTTGACATCTGGTGAAGGAGCATATGAAACAGTCAAGAGATTTACATCTCTTGAACGAGATGATCTAGGAGCCATAGAAAAAATGAAAATGAAATTTGGGATTTAGGGTTCTTGATTTGTGAAGCAGAGAGAAGAATGAAGCAATTTTGATGATTGGGAAGTAAATGAAAGAATGTAGAAGAGAAGTAAATGAGTTCGGAGTAAATAAGGGTATTTATAAGGGATTCAAGATCCCAATGAAATACCAAAAATCATATTTTAATAAACAAAATCCCTTTTGAAGATATTTTCACAAAGTTAGTTTGAATTTTGAAATAAAATCATAATTTTCCATGTCAACATTAAATGCTACCATGTCAGCATTAAATGCTACGACGGCTTATCTTACCCACGCGCCCACTCACTTTTTGTTTTCCCAATACAAACAGTTTTCAAGTACTAAAATGGCTTGAAACACGTCAGATCACGATACCAAGTGGTTTAAAACACTCGAGTATCATCACGTGTCACACAAATTGACCAAGTATTTCTAACGTTATAAAAAATAAGACAAGACTGAACCTGGTCACTGGAGGATCAATCCAGTGCCAGTTTCCAACTGAAGAGTTCTCCAGTTGCATTTTCAAACAAAAACGAATTATTTTGAGTCTTTCCCCCTAAAGTGATGATCCAGAAATCAATTAGTGCCAAGATAGTATCACAAAGGCGTTCGATAGCCTGGCGAGCAAAGATTATCTGGACCTCCTCAACTGGAGAACTTCATCAGTGTCACTGACGCGTTCAATAACAAAGAAAGCTCCAGTTTTAAGGATTTAACATTCCCAGTTCGCTGATGAGATGTTTAAAGGTTTTCTCATCTAGAGGTTTTGTAAAAACATCAGCTAACTGTTTGTCAGTGGGGATGAAATGAATTTCAATATCTCCTTTCATAACATGATCTCGAATGAAATGATACCTGATCTCAATATGCTTTGTTTTGGAGTGCATCACTGGGTTGTGAGATATAGCAATTGCACTGGTGTTGTCACAAAAGATTGGGGTCCTTGTATACTTTTGACCATAATCTAGTAACTGGTTCTTGATCCAGAGAATCTGGCACAGCAACTGGCCGCAGAAATGTACTCTGCCTCAGCAGTGGACATAGAGACTGAAGTCTGCTTCTTGCTGGTCCAACTTACCAGTTTTCCTCCAAGGAAATGACAACCACCAGTTGTTGATTTTCTATCTATCTTACAACCTGCATGATCAGAATCTGAATAACCCATTAGATCTAATCCTGAGCCTTTGGGGTACCAAAGACCAAAATTAGGACACCCTTTCAGGTATCTAAAGATACGCTTTACAGCGTGCAAATGTGATTCTTTAGGGTTAGCCTGAAACCTGGCACATAAACATGTTGCAAACATTATATCTGGTCGACTGGCAGTTAAGTACATCAGTGAACCAACCATACCTCTATAGTCAGTTATGTTAACTGGTTTTGCCAGTTGTGTCAGAGTCCAAATTCAATGGTGCTGCAATAGGTGTGTTTTTCGATGGGATTGAATCATATTTGTATTTTCTTAACAAATCTCTGACATATTTTCCTTGGTTTATGAAAATTCCATTTTCAGTTTGCTTAATCTGAAGACCTAAGAAAAATGTTAATTCACCCATTAAACTCATCTCATACTTAGATGACATGATTTTAGAAAACTTTTTACACATTGCATCATCAGTTGAACCAAAAATAATGTCATCAACATAAATTTGTACCAATAAGATATTACCTCTTTCTTTCAAGATAAACAAGGTATTATCTATTGCACCTCTTTGAAAGCCATTTTTAAGAAGATGTTTAGTTAAAGTATCATACCAGGCTCTTGGGGCTTGTCTTAGACCATACAATGCTTTGTTCAGTCTATAAACCCAATGAGGATGCTTCTCATCAATGAAACCTGGAGTCTGCTTAACATAAACTTCTTCTTCCAATGTTCCATTAAGGAACGCACTTTGACATCCATCTGGAAGACCTTGAACTGCAGATGGGCTGCATAAGCCAAAAATATTCTTATGGCTTCAAGTCTTGCAACTGGAGCAAAAGTTTCATCAAAGTCAACGCCCTCTGCTTGACAATAACCCTGGGCAACTAGTCTGGCCTTGTTTCTTACAACATGGCCATCTTCATCCATTTTGTTTCGGTAGACCATCTGGTACCAATGGGTTCTTTCTTTAACCCTGGTGGACAAGGAACAAGCTCCCAAACATTGTTCCTTTCAAACTGGAGGAGCTCTTCTTGCATAGCTTCCACCCAGCTTGGTCTGCCATAGCCTCGTCAATCTTCTTTGGTTCAATTAGAGATAAGAAGGTGACGTTTAAGCATTGCTCACTGGTGGCTCTTCTAGTCTGAACCCCACTATTTGGATCTCCACAATCTGTTCAATTGGATGTGCTCGAGTCCATCTAGTGTAATGACTAGGCTGGTGAACTACAATATCAGTGCAAGTCACCTGGCGATCTTCTTCAGTTGCAACAGCTTTTGGAGAAGGATCAGTCCAAACAACTTCTACATCCTCATCAGAGTCAATGAGGTCTCGATTGGCATCATGAAATTCCTCATTAGAAGGCATTTCATGAAGAACTGGAGAAGTAGGTGTTTGAACTGGTGCTGATATTGGAGTGGCACGTACATCAGATCCAATCACCAATTCTTGTGGTAAGTTAAATTGATGGAGGGATAGAATGATGTGTCACTGGTGGTGTTCTTCTTCTTAACTGGTTCCAATTTGTTGTAACTGGAAGCATCTTCTGGTGAAACAACTGACCGATGAACTTGGTCAGTTTCACCAAAATTGATTGGAATGACTGGAGTAATATCAAGGCTTGGTCTCTTGTTGATTGCTTCAGTTGATTCATCGAATGTGACATGAATTGTCTCATGAACCTTTTGGAGTCTATAATTATAAACTCTAAAGGCCTTTCGAATATCTGAATAACCTAAAAATACCCCTTCATCAGCTTTTGCATCAAACTTTCCAAGCTGACTGGAATCGTTTAAGATATAAACTGGACAACCAAATACATGAAAGTATCCAATATTTGGTTTACGATTCCTGAGTACTTCATAGGCAGTCTTCTTATGTCTCTTGATGTAGACTGACCGGTTTTGGGTGTGACAAGCAGTTGCAACTGCCTCAGCCCAAAAACTGGTGGGAAGACCAGATTCAGATAGCATGCTTCTGACTGCTTCTATCAGTGTACGATTCTTTTTCAACAACTCCATTTTGCTCTGGAGATTGAACTGATGAGAAGTTTTGAGAGATGCCAGTGTCATTGCAAAATGTTTCAAGTACCTTATTTTGGAATTCAGTACCATTATCACTTCGCAACTGACAAACTTTTCGAGTATACTTGAGCTCAATTCTTTTGATGAGAGAGATGATTTCAGCAGGTGCATCACTTTTGGATCTGATGAATACCACCCAGCAGTATCTGGTGAATTCATCAACCACAACTAGAGTGTACTTCTTTCCAGCTCTAGTTTGAACATTCACTAGACCAAAGAGATCCATATGTAGCATGTGAAGAGGTTCAGTGATGCTAAAATTTTGCCTAGTTTTGAAACTGGCTCTTTTCTGCTTGCCCATCTCACACCCTGGACATGGTTTTTCTTTATTGAAAGAAATTTGAGGTATCCCATCAACCAGTTGTTTGCGAGACAACTTGTTGATATTCTTAAAATTAAGATGGGATAATCTTTTATGCCATAGCCAGTTGGTGTCCTCATCAGCTTTGGTATAGAAACATTGCTCTTTTGGAGCTGGTTCCATATCCATGATGTACACATTTCCTTTTCTTGGTGCAATCATCACCACTTTCCAATCCTTGTTAAATATGGTGCCTTGAGCAATATCGAACAAAACTCTGAAGCCATCATCACAAAGTTGGCTGACACTGATCAGGTTGTATTTCAAACCATTCACAAATGCAACTCTTTTGAATTCGACTTGTCCATTATTGAGCACACCATATCCTTCAGACTTTCCAGATTGATCGTTACCAAACGTCACTGTCGGTCCATCTTGGACAGTGAACTCTTCCAGTAGGGGATTACATCCGGTCATAGTCCGGCCAGCAGCGCTGTCCAGATACCAGATATTCTTCTTTCGATCGCCTTACACACACACAAAAATCATTAGTTCTTTTTGTGAACCCATCTTTTCTTGATGGGTTCGCTGGACTTCTCTACAGAAGTCACAGTAGATTGTTGTGGTGTTGAACTGGAGGCTGTATCAGGGGCTTTTTCACCAGCTCCAGGAGTAAAAACGATTGGTATTTGATACTTACTCCCCTTATTTTACCAGATTTTGTTCCAGATGGAACATTCTTTAGTTTAGGTATTGAAGGGAGTGGTTTAATATTTTGTTTGAAAGCTGGAGGTAATAAACCTCCTTCTAGATTGTTAATCCGGGCAGTACAACTCTGAACCTGCGAGACAAAAGTTGGAGTTGACTTTCCAGATTAACCAAAATATTATTTTCTTCAGGCAGTTGAACCTTGGACCTTGGTTTAACTGGAGCTTTAGTCTGTCGGGTCTTGGGCACCTTAGACTTTTGAGGTAAAGGCTTGTTACCAGTGGCCTTTTTGACTGGAGCTTTAGCCTGTTTGGCTCCAGTTTTAACCTCAATGGGGGTGGTCTCAGAGGTTTCAGTTTCAACAGCTTCAGGTTGATCATAAGGTGTTTCAACCTTGAGAGCTGGAGGCAATGCATGAAGATCTGGTATGAGAGCTGCCATCTCCAGATCTCCAGATTTCCATGCATTCTTCTGGGCATCGATAGTTCTTGAAATGCATCATAGTTTTTACCAGATGCTTTTACCCATGACTTGATAATCTTTTGTTCTTTTTCAAGATCAGAAAATAGTTTTTGATTATCAAGTTCTAAAGCCTCAATCTTTAAAACTGACTCCTTGAGAGCCAACTGGACACTTTGTAAATCATTCAGTTGTGGTTTAACAATGTTCAGTTCAATTAAGATAGTGTCAAGATATCTTTCACTATCAGCTCTTACAGTTTCCACAAAAGCTAAATCACCACTTAATGATTCAGCCAGGTCCAGTTTTAGTTCAAGGTCAATCTGGTGATCATAATCACATACCTTTTTCAAGATGATGTCCACCCATCTTCCAGTGATGACATCTTCTTTTGCCACATGTTGCTGTTGGTCTTCTAAGGCCATGAAACACATGTCCCTTTCCTCTTCTTCATCAACTGATGAGTCATCAGAGTACTCCCATTTTCCCCCAGTTTGTGCCATTAAGCACTGATCCTTTTCCTTTTCCATGGACAGGAGGGCAATCTGGGCCTTAAGCTTCTTGTATTTTGCTTTGTAGCTATCATCAGGCCGATTGAAATTAGGGACAGGGGGGCCAGTTTGGTTGTTCAACTGACTAGATCTGCATTCCTTCAAAAAGTGACCCTTCTTGCCACACTTATAGCATGTAAGATTGGTCTTATCCAGAGAGCTGGAGCTGGAAGCATTGTTGGGGCCATTAAATCTTTTAGATTATGCTTAAACCTGTTAAAGGTTTTAGCAATCATGGCGACCAGATCATCATCGTCAGTTTCATTACAACCATTACTGTTTTCAGTGGTCAGGCCAGAGTTCAAGAAACTGTTTAACATCTCCTTCATTGAGTGTGCCTGGACACTCTCTGCAGACATTAAAGCAGCACAAGGTCGCTCAGGTACACTAGCAACTTTGGAACTCTGAGCATGGTTCATGGCATCTTGCTCAGCCACCAGTCTTGCAACATTATTATCTTCAGTGAATCTGAAGGCTCCATAGAGCGATGCAAGAGTATGGTTGTGCAAGGTTTTACCTTGTCTCAGACAAGAACCATGTTTTCCCATTTGGAAGGAAGAATATCACAAAACTTCTCAAGAAGAATATCCTTATCCTTCTCTACACCCAAGCCTCTCAGCTGATTAATGAGGTTAGAAAATCTGGTGTATGTACCAGTTAGACTTTCATTGGGCAAGGCAAAGAAGGATTCATACTTCTTGTTCAAGGCAACTTTTCTGGTGACAATAGTATCATCACCTCCTTCAAACTGAATAACTAATTCGTCCCACATAGATTTTGCACTGGGGAACAGCACAAGTGTTGGAATTAGATCTTCAGGAACAGCCCCAAGGATCATGTTCTTAAGTCTGGTGTCCAGATCAACAAGTCTACGATCCTCATCAGACCAATGGTCTTCAGGCTTTTCTCTTGAACCTCTTCTTCCAGTTGGATCAAGAAGAGGACTAACCCCAAGAGACATGGGTATATATGGTCCATCCTTAAGGATTTTCAACATATACCTCTCAATACCACCAAAATGCAAAAGCATTCTAGCCTTCCATGTACCGAAAGTCTCACTGTTTCCATCAAATTTGGGAACATGAGTGTTAGAGTAGTGTACATGGACGTGGTTTGGGGTAGAAGGAGGAGGAGGATTAGTATTAACATTTTGAAAAGGTTGGGCATTATTATTCAAAGGGATTTTACCTTGACCAGAACCATCTCCACCTTCAGTAGTTCATCTTAGCAGATCTAGGCAAGTTTATTAGCCTTCTGCTCTGATACCACTTGTAAGTCCCAACTCAATAGATGGTACTACTGAAGACACCTCTATGTCGATGGTGGAGTTACTTTGCAATATATGCACTGAACTGGAGACGACCAGTTGCAGTGTGTATATACCAAGTTCAAGTTAGATTACTTATGTAGATGACAATAAGTAAAGAACAATGCAATAATACAAATAACTTGTAAAGTAACTTGATGAGACAATATGTAATTTCAATGTGTAATTTATTTATTGATGTTAAATAAATTACAAGGTTGATGCGGAACCAAGATAATACAAGAATGTAAATATCCTAACAACCTATGAAATACAATTGATCTACACTCGGAATTTCTCAAGACAATCGAAACACTTAAAGTTGTGAAATGTTCCTTTTAGCGATTGAGAGAATATTGCACAAGTTCACCAAGAATATTGCAGGTTTGCAAAGTGTAAATTCTATCGAAGAGTATTCGAAGAAGTAATATTCTTGGTTGTGCAATGACTTGTATTTATAGGCAAAGTTAACATTGGAATGTTAACTTTAGCCGTACAAATGTGGTTGAGAGCATTTAAGGAATAGCATTTAATTCCTTAAAAAGCAGTGTAAAGTTGCATGATAAAGCAACTTTACATAACCACCTTTATGTACCTTTTATTACTTAAATAATAAAATAAGGCTTATTATCCGGGTAAAGGTACATAAAGCATACAAGTCAATTCCTCGTAATCAGTGTAAAGCTTTGTAAGGGCTTTCCACTGATGGTCTCCCAGTTTGTAACTGACTAGAATGTCAACTGGGCTTCAATATATTTTTGGACAAATCTTCTTGGTCACCAGTTTCACTGGGTCTCCAGATGCAACTGGTGACTGGCAAGTGTAAACTGGTGACTGGCCAGTTCCAGGTGAACTGGTCCTAAGGAACTTGTGCCCAGTCCTCTTCAGTTGCAGCTTCAGATGTTGCAACTGGTGACTCCGGCGCACGAGGAGGAGGTTGAGATTCTGAAGGTTGATTGGTTGCTGGAGTGAAGTATTGGGTGTTTTCTGGAATGAAGGTGGTGGTGGTGGTGGTGGTGGTGGTGGTGTGGCATTTCTGGTAGATTTTCTTCTTCTTGTACATCTTCACCCAGAAAATTCATGTTAACATCAAAGCCTTCAGACATTGGGGAGTCAACATCATCCCATTCTGGAGCAATCCCAACTGTCTGTTCACCAGACTGTTCACCAGTCTCTACATTCACTTGTTCACCAGCCTCTACATTCAAGTCTAGTGGAGCCTCTTGCTCACCAGAAACATGTTCATCAGTCTGAACATCTTCTTCAACTTCCTCAACAACCTGCTCAACAACCTCTTGTTCAAAATTGGTGATCCATCTAGATTCATAACATCACCAGGATGTCTTTCAGGATTCACCTGAAGTCCTGCTCTCATCAGACGCCTATTAGTTCTAGGTCATCTGGAAGGTTCAACAACTTTCTGTACCTTGACCTTCTGGAGCAACTTGTCTAATGGGCTGTACAGCCTCAATGATCTGTACATCATCACAGATGGTCCTTCAACAGCTTGACCTCTATCTGGACCCATTTCAGCTTCTTCCCTTTGGAAGGAAAGCATGGACTGAGGAATATCTACCTCATCCAGTAGAGACCTGAGGTTGACCAAATCTCTCATATACTCACTCACAGAAAAGTGAGTAGTATCAAAATCATACTGGTTGCCAAGAGCATTCTTAAACATAAGAGAAAGAAAACGAATGTAAGGAACAAATGGTTTTCTTCCTTTCACTCTTAGGCGCTCAACCAGGTCATCAAAAAGGATCTGGGCAAAGTCCACTCTAAGCCCAAACCATAAGCAGTAGGCAATCTGGAGGTGAGTTTGATTGATCTGGTCTAACCCTCTAGAACTGCCTCCCAGACACTCAACAATATGGGTGAAGAAATATCTCCATGAGTCTGACAGCTTGCTCATGTAGATAGTCCCTTTCCTGGATAGCTGGCCATGCTCATCCAAGATATCCGTGTGCCCCATCAGCCTGCATACTTCCCTTGTATTGATACCAGTGGGAAGCTCAATAGGCAACTCATTCTGTTCATGATAGTTCAACTGGAGAACAGACCTGAGCAGACTAGCTGTGAAACCAAGGGATCTGGTACCTCCCTTGAGAGTATAATTGATCGATGAAGTTTCATCGTCATATTGAGCAGTGTACCAGAATTCACATAGGTACTCGTGGTACATCCTTCCTGGATTAAGTGTTAACGCACCATATAATGGGCAAGAGAGAAATAATGAGTTTAATCTCCCAATAATCGATTGGGCATCATGAACACTGGACAGAGAGAGTCTGGCCATCCAGTTATTCATATTGATTCTAATGGCATTTGCCTCAAGATTGATATGAGGTGCCCTTTCAACATTATCCGAAGGAGCATATTCAGCGGCAAGGAGATTTTTGAGTGATTTTGACTGTCTAGGTGCCATTTTATACAGAATAAATGAAGATGAAATTGAATATATATAGGTTATGATGAAGAATTGATGAAGGAATTGAATATAAATGGAGTAAATAAGAGAGATGATGATGATTGAAAAATGAATGAAGAAGTAAATGAAGGAATTTGAAAGATTTGGGAGTAAATATGTTCGAAGTAAATGCAATTGAAATTGAAAGTGGGTATTTATAGGAAAGACAATGTGGAACTCAAACGGTTTATTTGAAATTATCAAATAAAGTTTTTGATCGGGTTCTGAGATCCGCATTAATTACATCACATCATACATAAATGCATGACGGTTTACAGCCCACACACAGTAACAAGTTGCACTTTTTGTTTTCCCAAAGTAAAAATACCATCATTACGTTGAAAAATTTATATGCCACGTAGGATTAAGATATTTTCAAAAAGATTTGCTTACGTGGCACACACAATGACCAAGTATTTAGAAAACATTATGACATAATTCAGTGCATCTGGAGGTTGACTGGACACTCCAGTATCCGGAATGGAGAAAACTCAAGCTTAAAATGGAAGCAGATTATACTTACACATCAACAACTCACTAAATTCAAACGGAGACGAAGATATAGATGGAGAGATTGTTTATTAAGTTATTCAATCCTATTTCTTTATTTTTGTTGTATTTGAATTTAATTAACAGCATTGTTGTGTCCAATGTCTGTTATTGTCAAATACTTAACAATGGTGCTTTGTAATTCATTAATTAGTGACATATCGGGTCTTAATTAATGATCGTACATTGTAAGTTTGTTCAAGTGGTGACAATTATCAAGAATTTCTTTATCGAGACAAATGCTAAGAATTGTGATATAGAATTTAAATTCGGTGTCTGTCTTATCGTGGTCTATAAAGAATTCTTTTCGCTAATCATATCGGGTTCAAGAAAATTCTTGGTGAATTTTCAATGTGTTAATCAAGTTCGTGAAGGTTGACCTTTTAGAAAGTCAAGGTTCACATGAGTCAAGAAAATTAGGCTAAGTGTTAAATGCGTATTAAGCAAAGTGGGCTGATATATGCGTGTTTTCATTTTGGGCTTAATATGCGTGTTCTGGCATAATGGGCCGGATATGCGCGTTCTGGCATAGTGTGCCAGATTTGCGTGTTTCAGTGTCTCTAGGGTTTGCGTGTTTTAAATGGATATAAATAGGAAAATAACACGCATTTAATGATAGTTTTGAAATCATTTGCGTGTTCTTCCTAAAAACCTCTCCATTTGCGTGTTCCCTGTTCGAGCACTGTTCACACTATCGATCCATACAACTTGATCTATACGTGTTTTAGACACAAGAAACACTTACATTAACACATATCGAACAAAGGTATATGATTAACATGATTTCTAAATCCACTTTTCATGGGTTATAGTCAAGATTTGGGGTTTTTTATACTTCGGTTATAAAATCTCTAAAAGGGACTAATTAAATGAAATGGATAAGGAAATGGAACCAATAAACTGATAAATCGGATAAATACGTATCAATTCGTACTAGATTTAAGAGTTTTGGGGTTCAAATCATCTGTTTGAGTTTTGGAGATGACGATCTGCATATGCGTGTTCATACACCATATGCGTGTTCTTATGACCCAGATGCACATCTTCAAAATTCTTCAGATTTTGCGTGTTGTGATGATGTCATCACATAGAACACGCATTTGACTGGTCAACTCCCTTTGCGAGTTCTTAATGTCAAATACACCATTTGCGTGTTGTGGCACTGTATGCGTGTTTCATGACTTAGAAAATTTTTAAATAGGAAAATTTTTAACAAGTAAAATATGAAACATAACACGCATTGACTAGTCAAACCCGACACCATATGTGTGTATTGTCACCATATGTGTGTGTATAAGGAATTTGCTTGTTCTAGGACTTCGGAAAATTTTCAAAATGGGAAAATTTTCAAATAAGTCAAATTAGAAAATGCAAATTGCCTTATAATATTGAACTTTAAAAATTTAAGAAAAACAAATGGTTTTCGTTAAATTTAGTAAAGTTCAAAGTGTCGTTTATTAAAACTAAATGTTTTGGAAGGTTATGAAACAAACGGTTTCGCGATCTTGGAAAACATTAAATGTTTTAATATCGACTTGTTGATTCGATAAAATTGGTGACATTTGATTAAGAAACAAATGGTTTCTATATCATTGAAAATGTTAAGAATTTTATCGTTCAACTTGCCTGTCGATTGTTAAAGTTGATAACATTCTCGGAACCGATGAAACTATGAGTTTCAGGGGTTTAGAAAATGTTAAAAGCTTTAAAGTTCGACTCTAATTGTTGTTGCTAATCGTTTGCTTGGTTGTTGTCTGCATCATTGTGCAGATGGCTGAGAGACACTTTCACAAGAATCATAACTACTTGATTGATCTGGATGTGAATCAAGCCAATGCTGGGAGATTTGTCAGGATTCTTGAGTTTCTGCAGCAATCAAGGATCAGACATGTTCTCACTGCTGACCCAGTTATCTATCTGACTTTCTTAAGTCAATTCTGGGCATCTGCAAGATTGTTACCCGGTGCTGTCCCAAGTATTGAAGCAAGGGTGAACAATCAGACCTTCCAGTTCACTACCTCTGACTTGATTGGTATTCTTAACTTGGGAACTGAAGACCAAGAGGGAGGAGTGAATGGTCCAACCACATATCCCAAGCACTTAGATTGGGAGCATTCAGAAGAATGGGGTATGTTGGTCCTGCAAATCGAAACACATTCTAGAAGAATTGTTTGATGGGCAGATGGAAATTCTTTTCACATGTGATTCTTGTTGCTTTGAGCAATAAGAAGTCGGGTTACGATTCATTGAATGTCGAAACCCAATCACAAATGATTTCTTTGGTGCTGAACAAGCCTTATAGCTTCTCTCGTTATATCTTTAATGAGATGTGTAGGCAGATAAGGGCGAGGGATGATGAGAGGTTTTTGATGTATCCGAGGTTCGTGATGCTGATCATTAATGCTCGACTACCCAATCTTGTTCCGGAGGGTCCTACTGAATCGGTGACGACGATGCCTAATCGTATCTTTAACGATAGTTATCGATACCGTGGAAATCTAGCTCCACAGGCTCAACCGAGGGACATAAACCTTTTTGGCGCACTTGTTAATCCCGCTTATGTTGCTCCCGAACATAATGGATTTGCGCATGAGGATTCTGATGTTGAAGGTGATGTTGCTGCTTCTCCACAGCCAGTCCCTCCACAACCTCCAGTGGCACCAGTGATACAACCACAACAACAACAACAACAACAGCAACAACAACAGCAACCTGAACAACCACCTCCAGCTGCAGCAGAGGCTCCTCAAGTGTTGTTGATCCAGGAAGAGGATGTTCAGCCAAATCCTGAGATCATTGCTGAATGATAATGCACAGAACCAAGAAGTCAACATGATAGTTGATGATAGGGGTTTGGGTGCAGAGCACGTCGACGATATGGTTATTGATAACCAAGAAGACGTTGCTGATGACATTGGAGGAGATGTCAACCAAGGAGAAGGAGGTAACGGGGATGATGATGGAGATGATGACGGGGATGATGGTCAAGATAATGCTGCTGGCAGAGTACCCATAGGTCACGGTGTTGGTAGTATTTCTGCGGCAGTGGATCTCCCCATGGCCGAAGCTGATTCCTGGCCAGTTGTAAAAGAAGAAGATCCCTCTGGGTGGGGGCGAAGTCTCAGCAGAAAGAGACAACGTCAGGACGTCGAGGTATCTAATGTAAATGAGTCTCTCGGGCTCATTGCGGAGACATATTCTTCAGAGGTGGAAGAGACAAGACAAGATTTGGATGAACCGACACCAAGTGTTCAAGAGCCTGTGCAGGACTTAACGGAAGCTATGACTGAAGGACCTCTCCATATTGAGGATAGAGGTAAAGGATTGATGGGTGCACCTTCCTCGAGTTCAGCAGCACCATCAACTCCTCAAGTTCATGTCAGTCCACCTGTCATCAAACCAGTTGTAGTATCACTGGTTAATGCAGAAGATGACCAGTCACCTCCGAAAGTAATCAGACTTTTGGGAATCAAGATTGGAGATAGACCAGTCTTGATGACTGCAAGGCCTCGTAGCTCTACAATCACACCAATCATGTCTTCGTCAATGACTCCACCGTCTACAACAAGACCATCAGTGACTTCTTCACAGCAAGGAGCCTCTCAGTCTAACAAGGAACGTGTATCCAAGTTAGCTGATGACATCCAGCGGATGCGAGCTCTAGTTGTCGGCTTGTCTGACAAGCTTAAAGGAAAAGAAGAGTCACACCGACGAGATGCTGACCTCATAAGACAAAATCACCTAGAGCTGGAGAATAGCCAGTATGACCTGCAAGAAGCCCAGGAAGCAACAATCAATTCTGTCACTGGGATTGTTGATTCCATTGGGGTGCACCACAAACTGCTGAAAGGTCAGGCTAACATCTCGAGAGCTTAGGAAAGAGGTCAGCTGAGCTGCATAATAAGATCAAAAATCTTGAATCTCAGGGGGAGAAGTCTGGATGCAAGGATGACACTCTCAAACATCGTCGAAGGGATGATGAGGATGAGGATCCAAGCGGTTCCAGACAACAGGAGGAGATTCAGAGATTTCCGGGCTCAAATGTCAATGCAGCTCAGGGGGAGCAAGGTCAGCAAGGTCAATCTGGCCAAGCTAGTGCTCCTTCATCTAACCCACCGGCCGTAGAGGAAGTGGCTGGTATCCAGGAACAACCGACTGGAGGAGTAGGAGTCGGCATTCGGGTTAGACCAACTAACGAGGAAGAAGTTGGGAGTGAACTCCTGGACGACATTGCTGCGTACTTTAATTTTGATGAGTATGGGAGCATGTTTGAAGATCCATCTGTTTCTTCAGCTCAAGACAAGTGTTCATATCTTAATGCAATGCTTGATCTCCTTGATCCAAAAGTAAAGGGATCAAATGAGCTATCTCTACAAACAACTGTTGTAGAAGGCAAGGTTGGGGTAGACAATCAATCAGAGTTAGACTCAAATAAGGAGTTGGACACTACTGAGGTGATTGAGAAGAATAGCAGGATTCCAGTGGAGGCAACACCTGAAGTTCCTGATGACAGGGTTTTTGGCCAGCACTTAGGATGACAAACGAAGACTTGAAGGTCACATCTAGATGCTAGTGTCAAGGGGGAGACTGTTGGTGCATGTTTCTCGATGACAAAAGCATTCTAGATGTGTTACATATATTTTATATATTCAAGTCTTGTAATTTATCTTGTAATTACCGTTTGTCAATAATATTACCTTGGCATATATTGTTGATCATATTGGGATCCATTTATGTTTATATGTTTGTTTATTATTTATGTTTTACAGGTTCTAGACATTACATGTAAAGAGTCATTAAGTTAATATTGTTTCTGCGTTTAACAGCAGTTGAAATATTAACTTAATGTACTTCCAAAGGGAAGTTAAGTTAACTGTTTTTCTGCGTATTAACAGCAGGAGAAACATTAACTTAGTGAATACTTCCAATAGGTAATATAGACAATGTTGTTTTTTCTGCGTATTCACAGCAGTAGAAACATTGTTGTAGCTAATGTTGGTTCTGCGTATATTTACAGCATTATAAACATTGGCTGAGTTAATGTTGGTTCTGCGTCTTGACAGCAGTTGAAACATTAACTCAAATATTCCTAAGTGTTATTTGAGTGTTCTCAGGAACGAGCAATTAGTTGCTTGTGGAGAGAACACTCAAAAGGTCATTTGAGGGTTCTTGGGAACGAGCAAAATATTTGCTTGTGGAAAGAACACTCAAATGGTCATTTGAGAGTTTCTGAGGAACAAGCAAAAGTTTGCTTGTTCATAAGAACTCTCAAATGGTTTGAGAGTTTCTGTGGAAACAAGCAAAAGCATGCTTGTCCATAAGAACTCTCAAACAGTTTGTGTGTTCTGGGAAACACACAAACAGGACAAAACCCTAATGGGCTTGGGCCAAAGAAACACGCAAACCCATAGGGTTTTGCGTGTTCCTGGCCATGCCTATATATATGGGTGTGTGTCCATGCGTGTTTCAACAAGAGTGTAGAGAGAGAAACGAGCAAAACCTAGAGAGAGAAAACCAAGAACACGCACAGTTTGATCTTGTGGGTGGTACTCGACTCACGCACGAACCGCAAACACACACCCGGTTTGGACGACTCGTAGACTTAGATTACCACGTTGGTTGGTAAAGTTTGTCCGGAGAGCCGTTTCACTATTGTAACCAAATACGGGTGTTTATATTCACGCAAAAGATATATATATATATATATATATATATACAAAAAGTTAGATATAGAAACCGGGGACTTACATTATCATCTTCTCTTTGAACCCTAACCGCCCCTTTTACTCCAAATCGATTCCATTGCAAAAATCTTCAAAAAAAGTGTTGATTTGGGTGTGTTTGATCAAGCTTTTGCATCCTTTTTGTAACCTTCAAGTAATAGAGGTACAATAACATTGATTTTATGTCTTTTCAATCATATTATTCGTTTGATTACTGGCCTAGGTCATTAGAGGATTAATTGAGGTCAAAAACGTGTGTTTTGATCGATTCGAAACCTAAAACGTTTGTTATTGTGATGCAAATCAAGTAGGGGTTAATCAATAATTTCATTGCATCATTATGGTCTTAAAATGATGAATTTTGAGGTACAAAAGTCGTTCATGAGGTTTGGGGTCATTTGGGGTGTGTTTGGTTAAGTTTTGGAGGTTAAACTAAGTGTTTTGTGCAGAATCGGGGCTTGATGCGCCACAGTCACTAGACTGCGACGCGGTTTGTGTGCATGGACTTTGACTGCGACTCATCCAGCCCACTGCGACGCATTAGCGACAGAATTTTTAAATGGGCACAACTTTTGAACCGTAACTCCGTTTTTGCCAAATAAGCTATCCACGGAATCGTGAGAGAGTCTACTTTCTAATGGTAATACTTTTAAAAGATGATTCTAATTTCAAATTACCAGAAAGGTTGAATTAGTGAGTGAAGGTCGAGTTCCGTCGAGTTCTGTGAGCTCTAAAGTATTAATCGAATCTCCGATGCATCAAGCATTGTCATGGGTCATGTTTATAGGTATTTAGAATTGAGTCATGACAATAAGTAAGTGGGTAATTGTTTAGCTCATTATGGTCGTTTAATGATTATAGGTAGTCGGGAATACTTGCCAAGCTCGGTAACTTACGTTATCATTTGTTGTGCGCTTCTACGAGGTAAGATACACAACTTTGACACGCTGAGGGTTCAACAAACGTAGTTTTCATATAATAACTTCCCAAATGGTATCTTGTTTACTTATGGTTAATCAGGATTACACGGGAGGTGATATGGGCTATGTAGATGCATATTAAAGCCTGAAATGATACCCCAATGATATGTATTGCTATGAGATGATATGACGTGATGTGAAATGCTATGGAATACTTTGACGTGTTTTGAAATGCGATATGTGTTAATGATATATGAAATGTGCATGGATACAGGTTCAAATCGAAATCCATCGGTTGCCCAACATTAAACAACCGACAACATAGTAAATGCAAATCATAAATGTCTACACATAAAGAAAATGTCTAATGCGAGCAACCAATATGGTTAAACTATAGCTATCCTCATTGCAATCTACCCTTTCCTCGCACTTTATTCATCATCTATCACGATCTTGCTAAACGTGAGGGAGCAACACATTTCAAGAAACAAGTGTTAGCTAACGAATTAGCTAAGTAAGATAACACATAGTTTATAAAGCATTTGTCCATTTAAAACATTACAGAAAAGTCATTTGAAATCGTTACAGCACATATCACAACTTACATTACATCTCACATAACGTATCATCACAACAAACATCTTCATATTAGGATGAACCACTCTAAATGTGCCTAGTCATCATTTACATCTCATATAACATATACACCTTTGAAAGGGTGACATAAGTTACACCCGACTAGATGGACAAACCTTACGGCAGTACATCAATGTCGTTAAGGAATGGCAAGCCAATCCCAGAGTAATCCGAATGTCCAAGACAATGGGGTTGGTCAGACCTCCCGTATTACTCTTCACATCTAAGACCATGTTGCAAGGAGCCACCCGAGCAACCACATCTACGCACCCGCCGGGCAAGGGCAAGTACGGGTTAAGCTTAACACTTTCATCTAAATTACGAGCTTGATTTCACATCTCACATAGTTTAGGTGTTTACATTACCTAAACGTTTCTCATATAATTCATCTTAACATTTGGGCCCTTAAACGTGCACGTGTCATGGCAACTTAATAAGTCTAGTGAACTAGATGAACAAGCCATACAATCATGCACATTTCATTTATCATCAACATATAATCACATTTCAATACATCTCAAGACATTTCATAACATATCATTACATCTCATATCATTGGGATAGCATTTCAGGCCTCAATAGTCATTTACATAGTCCATATCGCCTCCCGTGTAACCCCGAATACCCATAAGCAAACAAGATATCTTTTGGGAAGTTATTATATGAAAACCATGTTTTTGTTGAACCCCCAGCGTGTCAAAGTAGTGTATCTTACCTCGAAGATTTGCACAACAAATGGTAACTAAGCTACCGTGCAAAGCAAGTATTCCTGACTACCTATAATCATTAAGCGGCCATTAGACGAGCTAAACAATACCCACTCAATTATGGTCATAACTCAGACCTAAACACCTATAAACATGTCCCATTACAATGCTTGATGCATTGAAGATTCGATTAGTACTTTAGAGCTCACAGAACTCGACGAAACTCGACCTTCACTTACTAGTTCAACCATTCAGGTACTTTGACATTAGAATATTCCTTTAAAAGCATTACCAATAGAAAGTAGACTCTCCCACGACTTCGAGCATAGCTTATTTGTCAAAAACAGAGTTACGGTTCAAAAGTTATGGTCATTTTCAAATTCAGTCGCTAATTGCGTCGCAGTGGGCAAATTGCGTCGCAACTTAAGTCGCTGCTGTCCTACTGCATTGCAGTTTAGTGACGGCGGCGCAGCAGCCCCCGATTCTGCACACAACACTTCGTTTAACCTCCAAAACTTAACCAAACACACCCAAACGATCCCAAACCTTATGAACGACTTTTGTACCTCAAAATTCATCATTTTAAGACCATAATGATGCAATGAAATCATTGATTAACCCCTACTTGATTTGCATCACAATAACAAACGTTTTAGGTTACCGAATCGATCAAAACACACATTTTTGACATCAATTAATCCTCTAATGACCTAGACCAGTAATCAAACGAATAATATGATTGAAAAGACATAAAATCAATGTTATTGTACCTCTATTACCTGAAGGTTACAAAAAGGATGCAAAAGCTTGATCAAACACTCCCGAATCAACACTTTTTGGAAGATTTTTGCAATGGAATCGATATGGAGGCAAAGGGGGCGGTTAGGGTTCAAAGAGAAGATGATAATATAAGTAATTAGAAGGTAATGACCATCTCCTAGACCCTAATCCCGTTTTTTAGTTTAACCCTATGTCAAAACTAGTCCCTAAGCTTCCAAACGACTCATATTTAGCTCAAAACACCTATAGGGAATACTTACAACTCATTAAACACTTCAAGCACCTCTAAAGGCATATAAATACACCTTAAACACATTAGTACATCAATCATTAAGGCATTAATCTACACATAAAGCACATTAATCACACATATGCATTAAATCTCCTAGAGACTTAACGGACACTAGTGTTGACTTAACGACTCAAGTCAACCGTTAATTAAAAAGTTTGGGATGTTACAATTACCTCCCCCTTAAAAGGATCCCGTCCCCGGAATCTCATCAGAAATGAACAACTCTGGATACTTCTCCTTCATCACGGTTCTTTCACCATGATAGCTTCCATTTGATCAACACAAGATCAATTTCCTTCCAGCGTGGCTTCTTTTGCTTTCTCCCAAGTATTGCTACCGGTTCTTCAATCATTCTTTTCTTTGGGTCAATACTCACATCTTCAATTGGAATTACACTAGACTCCTCCGCTAAGCACTTCCTCAAATAGGACACATGAAATGTGTTGTGAATTCCATCCAATTCTGGAGGCAATTCCAACTGATATGCTAAATCTTTGATACGCTTCAAAATCTTGAATGGTCCAATTAAACATGGACTTAACTTTCCCTTCTTTCCAAAACAAATAACTCCTTTCCATGGAGAAACTTTCAGCATTAACATATCTCCAACTTTAAATTCAACCGGCCTTCTTTTCTTGTCGGCATACGTTTTCTGTTGTTCTCTAGCTACACGAAGTGCTTCTTTAGCGATGTTAACTTTTTCAGCTGTGATCTCAAAGATTTCAGGACCCTTAAACTGCTTTTCTCCAGGCTCTAACCAACAACTTGGAGTCCTACATCTCCTACCATAAAGCATTTCAAACGGTGGCATTCCAATACTTGCATGATAGTTATTATTATAAGCAAATTCAATCAATTTCAAATGATCATCCCATGCTCCACCATACTCTAATACACATGCCCTTAACATATCTTCCAATGTTTGAATTGTTCTTTCACTTTGCCCATCAGTTTGAGGATGATAAGCAGTGCTCAAGTTTACTCTAGTACCTAACTCTCGTTGAAGACTTTTCCAAAAGCTAGATACGTACCTCGTGTCTCGATCTGAAACAATAGACAAAGGAACACCATGCTTTGAAACGATTTCATCTATGTATAACTTCGCCATCTTGGTCAATGGTACATCTTGTCGTGTCGCTAGGAAGTGAGCACTTTTCGTCAACCTATCCACAATAACCCATACCATATCATTTCCCTTTGGTGTTCTAGGTAGCTTGGTCACAAAATCCATAGTAATATGATCCCATTTCCATTCCGGAATCTCCAACTGTTATAACATTCCATATGGCTTGTTGTGATCAGCTTTTACACGTGCACAAGTTAAACATCTTTCAACAAAATGTGCAACTTCTCCCTTAATATTCGGCCACCAATAAATAGGCTTCAAATCTGCATACATCTTTGTAGCACCGGGATGAACTGAATATCTTGACCTATGTGCTTCTTCAAGGATCAACTCTCGGTTACCATCAAGCAATGGTACCCAAATTCGACCTTTATAAGTCCGGAATCCACGGCTGTTCGTTTCCATCTCAAGACGTTTCTTCTTCCCAATACTTTCCTTGTCAATGTTATCCTTCAACAAAGCCTTAACTTGGGCTTCCTTAATGCGGTCAAGTAACCCAGACTTTGCTTGTACAACCATACTCATCAATCTACAAGAACTATTCTGCACTTTTCTACTCAATGCATCCGCTACCACATTAGCTTTACCGGGATGATACTTAATTTCACAATCATAATCCTTCAGAAGTTCCATCCATCTCCTTTGTCTTACATTCATTTCCTTTTGTGAGAACACATATTGCAAACTTTTATGATCAGTGTACAAGGTACACTTAGTGCCATATAAGTAGTGCCTCCATAACTTCAAAGCAAACACCACAGCAGCTAACTCTAGATCATGGGTCGGGTAGTTCTTTTCATGAGGCTTCAACTGACGTGAAGCATGGGCAATAACCTTGTCCCTTTGCATAAGAACACAACCCAAACCTGAAATAGAAGCATCACTATAAACAACAAGATCATCGGTACCTTCGGGTAAGGCAAGGATCGGAGCTTCACATAACTTTGTCTTTAACGTTTGAAAGGGCTTTTCTTGAGCTTCATTCCACACAAACTTCACCCCTTTCTTTCTCAATTCGGTCATAGGCTTAGCTATACGGGAGAAATCTTGAATGAAACTTTGGTAGTAGCCCGCTAAGCCAAGAAAACTCTTGATTTATGTGGGTGTCTTTGGTTGTTCCCATTTAGAGACAACTTCAATCTTTACGGGATCGACTTTAATTCGTTCAGAAGTGTTAGGACCAGTTTACTGGTAAACTGGCCGGTCTCCAGTTGCACCTGGAGACCCAGAAGATTTGTCCAGAAATATATTGAAGTCCAGTTGCATCGTACAGTTAACGCAACTGAAGACTTCCTCCAGTTGAGAACTGACCAGTTGAAGAATCCTTCCAGTTGAAGTCGAAGACAACAAGTGGAAGATAGAGAATGACAATGGCAGCGAAGCCTAGTTGACATTCTAGTCAGTTACAAACTGGAGACCGTCAGTGGAAAGCTCTTACAAAGCTTTACACTGATTACGAGGAATTGACTTTTGTGCTTTATGTGCTTTTACCCGGATAATAAGATTTATCTTATTATTTAAGTACAAAAAGGTACATAAAGCTGGTTGAATAAAGTTGCTTTATACTGCAACTTTACACTGCATTTTAAGGAATTAAATGATATTCCTTAAATGCTCTCAACCACATTTGTACGGCCAAAGTTAACATCCCAATGTTAACTTTGCCTATAAATACAAGTCATTTCACAACAAGAATAATAAGTGATAAAACTCTTCAAAAGTTGAACACTTCACACTTTGCAAACCTGCAATATTCTTGGTGAACTTTTGCAATATTCTCTCAATCGTAAAAAGGAACATTTCACAACTTTAAGTGTTTCGATTGTTTAGAGAATTCCAAGTGTAGATCAATTGTAGTTCATAGGTTGTTAGGATATTTACATACTTGTATTATCTTGGTTCTGCAACAACCTTGTAATTTATTTAAAGTTCGGAAGCTTTTTTTTCTTTAAGCGCAAAAGTAGCGCTTAGAAAGGAGAGTCTTGATGCACATTCCGCGACATAGCATGATATTGCTCTGATGTTTTTACAATTATCTTTTTTGAAGCAGATAGTTCACAGTGCTCATTCTATCGATACTGGGAAAAAAAGAATAATGTTTACACTATGATATGAGTTCAGGCGAGCCAGGAAAGCACCCTGAACTCATAGGGTGAAGGCGAGGAAGCTTGAAAAAGGGGCTCCTAAACAAGAGTTTTGACTAGGTAGATTTACCCTTCTACGCCGTTTTAGGTGAGTTCGGACTCAATCATTGACCGGAGATTGGGACAGAGCGGATGGCAACTAGCTGACTTCTTCCTGCCTCTCTTTCTTTGCTGCAATAGATGAGATTGGCATTGGCCTAGTTCCAATCCTTTTAGAAAAGCCCTCTTTTTGTCCATTCGGTCTTTCCATTCCACTTGAAAATTACATATTGTCTCACCAATTTATTTTATAAGTATTTTGTATTATTGCATTGTTCTTTACTTATTTTCACTTAAATAAGTAATCTATCTAGAACTTGGTATATACTCCTGTAACTGGTCGTCTCCAGTTCAGTGCTTATATTGCAAAGTAACTCCACCATCGACATTGAGGTGTCTTCAGGTAGTACCATCGATTGTGTTGGGACTTACAAGTGGTATCAGAGCAGAAGGCTAATAAACTTGCCTAGATCTGCTAAGATGAACACTACTGAAGGTGGAGATGGTTCTGGTCAAGGTGAAAACCCTTTGAATACTAATACACCACCTCATCAAAATGCTAATTCTAACCCTCCTCCTCCTACTGCCCCAAATCACATCCATGTACATTATTCTAACACTCCTGTTCCAAAATTTGATGGAAACAGTGAGACCTTTGGTACATGGAAGGCCAGAATGCTTTTGCATTTCGGTGGGATAGAGAGGTATATGTTGAAAATCCTTAAGAATGGACCATATATACCCATGTCTCTTGGGGTAAGTCCTCTTCTAGATCCAACTGGAAGAAGAGGTTCTAGAGAAAAGCTCGAAGACCATTGGTCTGATGAGGATCGTAGACTTGTAGATCTGGACACCAGACTCAAGAACATGATCCTTGGAGCTGTTCCTGAAGATCTAATTCTAACACTTGTGTTGTTCCCCAGTGCAAAGTCAATGTGGGATGAATTAGTTATTCAGTTTGAAGGAGGTAATGACACTATTGTCACCAGGAAAGTTGCCTTGAACAAGAAGTATGAATCCTTCTTTGCTCTACCCAATGAAAGTCTAACTGGTACATACACCAGATTTTCTAGCCTCATTAATCAGCTGAGAGGCTTGGGTGTAGAGAAGAATAAGGATATTCTTCTTGAGAAGTTTTGTGATATTCTTCCTTCCAAATGGGAAAACATGGTTCTTGTCTTAAGACAAGATAAAACCTTGCACAGCCATACTCTTGCATCGCTCTATGGAGCCTTCAGATTCACTGAAGATAATAATGCTGCAAGACTGGTGGCTGAGCAAGATGCCATGAACCATGCCCAGAGTCCCAAGGTTGCTAGTGTAACTGAGCGACCTTGTACTGCTTTAATGTCTGCAGAGAGTGTCCAGGCACACTCAATGAAGGAGATGTTAAACAGTTTCTCGAACTCTGGCCTGACCACTGAAATCAGTGATGGTTGTGATGAAACTGACGATGATGATCTGGTAGCCATGATTGCTAAAACCTTTAACAGGTTTAAACATAAATCTAAAAGATTTAATGGCCCAAACAATGCTTCCAGCTCCAGCTCTCTGGATAAAACCAATCTTAGCTATAAGTGTGGTAAGAAAGGTCACTTTATGAAGGAATGCAGATCTAGTCAGTTGAACAACCAAACTGGCCCCCCTGTCCCTAATTTCAATCGGCCTGATGATAGCTACAAAGCTCAATATAAAAAGCTTAAGGCCCAGATTGCCCTCCTGTCCATGGAAAAAGAAAAGGATCAGTGCTTAATGGCACAAACTGAGGGAAAATGGGAGTACTCTGATGACTCATCAGCTGATGAAGAAGAGGAAAAGGACATGTGTTTCATGGCCTTGGAAGATCAACAGCAGCATGTGGCAAAAGAAGATGTCATCACTAGAAGATGGGTGGACATCATTTTGAAGAAGGTATGTGATTATGACAATCAGGTGGATCCAGAACTGAAACTGGACCTTGCTGAATCATTAAGTGGTGATTTGGCTTTTGTGGAAACTGTTAGAGCAGATAGTGAAAGATATCTTGACACTATCTTAATTGAACTAAACAATGTTAAGCCACAACTGAATGATTTACAAAGTGTCCAGTTGGCTCTCAAGGAGTCAGTTTTAAAAATTGAGGCTTTGGAACTTGATAATCAAAAATTATTTTCTGATCTTGAAAAGAACAAAAGATTATCAAGTCATGGGTAAAAGCATCTGGTAAGAACTATGATGCATTTTCTAGAACTATCGATGCCTAGAAGAATGCATGGAAATCTGGAGATCTGGAGATGGCAGCTCTCATACCAGATCTTCATGCAT
The DNA here is from genome assembly GCA_034093135.1 of Erigeron breviscapus. Taxonomy (NCBI): domain Eukaryota; kingdom Viridiplantae; phylum Streptophyta; class Magnoliopsida; order Asterales; family Asteraceae; genus Erigeron; species Erigeron breviscapus. Next base: position 7,406,627 of record CM067169.1, on the reverse strand, counting down.
TGCCTCCAGCTCTCAGGGTTGAAACTCCTTATGATCAACCTTTACCTCAAAAGTTAAAAAGGCCACTGGTAACAAGCCTTTACCTCAAAGTCTAAGGTGCCCAAGACCCAAAAGACTAAAACTCCAGCTGAACCAAGGTCCAAGGTTCAGCTGCCTGATGAAAACAATATTTTGTTTAAACTGGAAAGTCAACTCCAACTTTTGTCTCGACAGGTTCAGAGTTGTACTGCCCGGATTAAAAATCTGGAAGGAGGTTCATCACCTCCAATTTTAAAACAAAATATTAAACCCCCTTCAAAACCAAAACAAAAGAATGTTCCATCTGGAACTAAATCTGATAAGAAAAAGGGGAGTAGGTATCAAATACCAATCTTTTTTACTCCTGCACCTGGATCTGGTGAAAAAGTCCAGATGTAGTCTTCAGTTTACCTCCACAACAATCAACTGTGACTTCTGTAGAGAAGTCCAGTGAACCCATCAAGAAAAGATGGGTTCACACAAAATAACTGATGATTTTTGTGGGTGTGCAGGGCGATCGAAAGAAGAATATCTGGTATCTGGACAGCGCTGCTGGCCGGACTATGACCGGATGTAAGCCCCTGCTTGAAGAGTTCACTGTCCAAGATGGACCGACAGTGACGTTTGGTAATGATCAAAGTGGAAAGACTGAAGGATATGGTGTGCTCAATAATGGACAAGTCGAAATCAAGAAAGTTGCATTTGTGAATGGTTTGAAATACAACCTGATCAGTGTCAGCCAACTTTGTGATGATGGCTTCAGAGTTTTGTTCGATATTGCTCAAGGCACCATATTTAACAAGGATTGGAAAGTGGTGATGGTTGCACCAATTAAAGGTAATGTGTACATCATGGATATGGAACCAGCTCCAAAAGAGCAGTGCTTCTATACCAAAGCTGATGAGGACACCAACTGGCTTGGCATAAAAGATTATCCCATCTTAATTTCAAAAATATTAACAAGTTGTCTCGCAAACAACTGGTTGATGGGATACCTCAAATTTCTTTTAATAAAGAAAAGCCATGTCCAGGGTGTCAGATGGGCAAGCAGAAAAGGGCCAGTTTCAAAACTAGGCAAAACTTTAGCATCACTGAACCTCTTCACATGCTACATATGGATCTCTTTGGTCCAGTGAATGTTCAAACTAGAGCGGGGAAGAAATACACTCTAGTTGTGGTCGATGAATTCACCAGATACTGTTGGGTGGTATTCCTCAGATCCAAAAGTGATGCACCTGCTGAAATCATCTCTCTCATCAAAAGAATTGAACTCAAGTATACTCGAAAAGTATGTCAGTTGCGAAGTGATAATGGTACTGAATTTCAAAATAAGGTACTTGAAACATTTTGCAATGACACTGGCATCTCTCAAAACTTCTCATCAGCACACTCTCCAGAGCAGAATGGAGTTTGTGGAAGAAAGAATCGCACACTGATAGAAGCAGCCAGAAGTATGTTATCTGAATCAGGTCTTCCCACCAGTTTCTGGGCTGAAGCAGTTGCAACTGCTTGTCACACCCAAAACCGGTCAGTCTACATCAAGAGACATAAGAAGACTGCCTATGAAGTACTCATGAATCGTAAACCAAATATTGGATATTTTCATGTATTTGGTTGTCCAGTTTATATCTTAAACGATTCCAGTCTGCTTGGAAAGTTTGATGCAAAAGCTGATGAAGGGGTATTTTAGGTTATTCAGATATTCGAAAGGCCTTTAGAGTTTATAATTATAGACTCCAAAAGGTTCATGAGACAATTCATGTCACATTCGACGAATCAACTGAAGCAATCAACAAGAGACCAAGCCTTGATATTACTCCAGTCGTTCCAATAAATTTTGGCAAAACTGACCAAGTTCATCAGTCAGTTGTTTCACCAAAAGATGTTTCCAGTTACAACAAATTGGAACCAGTTAAGAAGAAGAACAACACCAGTGACACATCATTCTATCCCTCCATCAATTTCAACTTACCACAAGAATTGGTGATTGGATCTGATGTACGTGCCACTCCAATATCAGCACCAGTTCAAACTCCAACTTCTCCAGTTCTTCAAGAAATGCCTTTGAATGAAGAATTTCATGATGCAAATCGTGACCTCATTGACTCTGATGAGGATGTAGAAGTAGTTGGACCGATCCTCCTCCAGAAGCTACTGCAACTGAAGAAGATCGCCAAGGTGACTTGCACTGATATTGTTTTACACCAGCCTAGTCAATACACTAGATGGACTCGAGCACATCCAATTGAACAGATTGTGGGAGATCCAAATAGTGGGGTTCAGACTAGAAGAGCCACCAGTGAGCAATGCTTAAACGTCACCTTCTTATCACTAATTAAACCAAAGAAGATTGACGAGGCTATGGCAGACCCAAGCTGGGTGGAAGCTATGCAAGAAGAGCTCGTCCAGTTTGAAAGGAACAATGTTTGGGAGCTTGTTTCTTGTCCACCAGGGTTAAAGAACGAACCTATTGGTACAAGATGGGTCTACCGAAACAAGATGGATGAAGATGGCCATGTTGTAAGAAACAAGGCCATATTAGTTGCCCAGGGTTATTGTCAAGCAGAAGGCGTTGACTTTGATGAAACTTTTGCTCCAGTTGCAAGACTTGAAGCCATAAGAATATTTCTGGATTATGCAGCCCATCTGCAGTTCAAGGTCTTCCAGATGGATGTCAAAAGTGCGTTCCTTAATGGAACATTGGAAGAAGTTGTGTATGTTAAGCAGACTCCAGGCTTCATCGATGAGAAGCATCCTCATTGGGTTTATAGACTGAACAAACCTTTGTATGGTCTAAGATAAGCCCCAAGAGCCTGGTATGATACTTTAACTAAACATCTTCTTAAAAATGGCTTTCAAAGAGGTGCAATAGATAATACCTTATTTATCTTGAAAGAAAGAGGTAATATGTTATTGGTACAAATTTATGTTGATGACATTATATTTGGTTCAACTGATGATGCAATGTGTAAAAAGTTTTCTAAAATCATGTCATCTGAGTATGAGATGAGTTTAATGGGAGAATTAACATTTTTCTTAGATCTTCAGATTAAGCAAACTGAAAATGGAATTTTCATAAACCAAGGAAAATATGTCAGAGATTTGTTAAGAAAATACAAATATGATTCAATCCCATCGAAAAACACACCTATTGCAGCACCATTAAATTTGGACTCTGACCCAACTGGCAAACCAGTGAACATAACTGACTATCGTGGTATGGTTGGTTCACTGATGTATTTAACTGCCAGTCGACCAGATATAATGTTTGCAACATGTCTATGTGCCAGGTTTCATGCTAACCCAAAAGAATCACACTTGCACGCTGTAAAGCGTATCTTTAGATACCTGAAAAGGTGTCCTAATCTTGGTCTTTGGTACCCCAAAGGCTCAGGATTAGATCTAATGGGTTATTCAGATTCTGATCATGTAGGTTGTAAGATAGATAGAAAATCAACAACTGGTGGTTGTCATTTCCTTGGAGGAAAACTGGTAAGTTGGACCAGCAAGAAGCAGACTTCAGTCTCTATGTCCACTGCTGAGGCAGAGTACATTTCTGCGGCCATTTGTTGTGCCCATCTCTGTTAGAAATCCAAAAATAGTGATAAATTGTAATTAAGATTAGAAGACTTTCTTGTTGTTAAGTCATAGATAGATGATTACTAAGGTTGAGGGGCTAATTGTGATAATTAGCATAGTTGTATTGTTAGACTATAAATAGCCCTCATACCTTAGAAATCATAACAAGATCATAACCAGTACATTACAAACACACACATTAATTCCAAGCTTTCAGTTAATACGATCTTTCTCTCTCAAAACACACACACACACACCAAGAACACACACTAACAAACCGCCATTGTTAGATCAAATTCAGAGCTTAAATCGTGTTATAACAAGTGGTATCAGAGAAAAACATCAATCTGATGACGATCCATAACTGAATTTGATCACAATTTCATCAAAATCAAGCTAAATCTCAAATTCTGTTCGAAATTTCTCACTTACTGGTTCTTCAAAATTCACACATCAAATCTCATAAAATCACAATTGTTTGTTCATCAATAGATTCGTGGCTATTGATAACATAATCCTGTCAAGTTTCAAGTTCCAATTCAATCTAAAACTCGAGATTGAATTTTGAGTTTTGGCGCGTAATTTCAGGGATTTGAATCTGTTGTGTTTTGAGTTGAATTTTGTTCATAATCGTGTTTCGGACGTGAATTAAAACAGTTTGGAAGTGATTTCGTGATCAAACTCCTAGTAATTGTTAAGAAATCGAAGTTTTAAAAACTTGTCAATGGAGTTTTTCTGGAAAAGTGTTCAGTTGAAGAAGATGACCAAGACGATCTGCCTAAGATCGTTTTAGTTCAGTGCTTTGTGGTTTGTTAAGACGATCCTCACAAGATCGTTCTAAGCAAAAAGTGTGTTGTGGAAGTGTTGATACTGGCTAACTAATCCAAAAGGATTGGTTTGGTCATTTCAGACACTTGAAAGTTTTGTGAAAGAAATCAAGACGATCTTATACCAAGATCGTCTCATTTTTTTTACCCAGAACGAACTTCAACCAAGATCGTTTCACCTAAGACGATCTTCATCTAAACCGTTTCATTTTCATACTTAGCCAAATTTCACCAAAATTTCCAAGACGATCTTCAATCAAGATCGTCCCAGTTCTTCAAAACCGTTTCATTTTCATACTTAGCCAAATTTCACCAAATTTCCAAGACGATCTTCATTCAAGATCGTCCCAGTCTTCAAGACCGTTTCATTTTTTAATACTTAGCCAAAATTTCACCAAAAAGTTCCAAGACGATCTTCATTCAAAATCGTTCCAGTTTTCAAGACCGTCTCATTTCTTATACTTAATCAATTTTTCTTCAAGATCTCCAAGACGATCTTATTCAAAGACGATCTCACCAAGAACATTCAATCAAGATCGTTTCAACTCTTGTTTAAGTCAAGATCGTCTCATTCCCTGGTTCAATCAAGATCGTTTCAATTCTTCTTTAAGTCAAGATCGTTTCATTTACTGTTTAAATCAAGACCGTTTCATTTCATTAACTTACCAAGATCGTTTCATTTTTTTTCAATTCAAATCAATCTCAAATGGCTTCTCGTGAAGCTTTGGCATTAGGTTCTGATACAAGACCTCCAGTTCTCTACCGTGGTTCTTACGGACTATGGAAGAAACGATTCATGGACTATGTGAGAGTCAAACAAATGGTCATATGATGAAAGAATCCATTCTGAAAGGACTTGCTGTTCATCTCCATCCCACTACTGGTGCAGTTATTACAACTCATGAACTTTTGAATGCTGAACAAAAGGATCGAACAGCGGCAGATAACAGAGCAAGGTCATGTTTATACAGAGCTCTACCGGATGAAATCTATGGGTCTGTTGATTCCTATGATACAGCAAAAGAGATATGGGATGAGGTGGCAAGACAGATGGAAGGAGCTGACGTGACTTCAACAATCAGATTGACCAACATCTTGACTGAGTTTGATAACTTCTCCAAAATGCCAAATGAATCTCTTGAGGCAGTGTATTACAGATTCTGCAATGTCATTAATGAACTGAGGAAGAACAATGTCAAGAAGACTGAGATTGAGTTAAACATCAAGTTCATCAAAGTACTTGGTCAAGAATGGGAAGAATTTGGAACCCAAATCAAGCAACATCAAAACCTGACCAAGTTCACTATTCATACTCTATATGAATCCTTCAAGCTCAATGAAAATCAAGTCCTGAACAAAGCTTCATCGAACAAAATGCCGGAAGTTGTATCTTCTGATCCTTTGGCATTGATCGTTGAAAAGAAGATCTCTGAAGCTCTCAAAAGGCAAATGGTGGTTGTTTCTTCTCATC
>CM067169.1:7375273-7399732 GCA_034093135.1 Erigeron breviscapus | reverse complement strand
TGGAAATTGTAGATTGAACATACGGTTTGGGTATTGGACCTTATATGGAATCTTGAAAGCTGTCGAAATTGGCGATATTGAAGTATTGATGACCAAATGGTTTTGGTATGATGAATGATTAATCGATTGATATATTTTTCTCTCACGATAAATGTGACAAATGAGAACTCTATAATCTACCATGGATTTCTCAAACTATTTGGAAATGGATATGTAACGAGATTTACTTGTAAACCTATGCACTCACCAACTACGTTTTTGTAGTTGACACTTTTTCTTCATGCTTTTCAGGAATTAGCGTAAGCTTTGAGGAATTATATGCATCATGATTACTTGTATTGCACTTGGAGTCAAAGATCAAACCTTGTGACGGGCAATGGAATCCGCCTGATCATTGTAGTATATCATCTCATGTATTTGTTATTTGTTTCGTGGACTCAATATCCAAGTATGGTAGACGTATGGTACTTGGGAATTGGTTCACATGCTTGTGCATTGTAAAATTATTTTTATCAACAAAAGCTATGGTGAATGTTATCTATTATCCTTTGATTTGAATACTCGACTTTCTGTACATCTCATCATTCCGCCGTGGTTGGGGTGTTACTGCAACCAATCGTGCTTTGTTGCGTACAACAACTCCAGTTTCATCCTTTTTATTCTTGAAGATCCACTTGGTTTTAATTGGCTCCTTGTTCTTGTAAAGATTGGGAACCAATTTCCACACCTCAAGTCGTTCAAATTGATTCAGTTCCTCCTGCATAGCTTTCACCCAATCTGGACAACTTAGAGCTTCATGTACTGTCTTTGGTTCAACAATGCTCAGAAAATTCACAAACAAACATTCATTTGCGGAAGCGGATCTTGTCTGAACTCCAGTTGTTGGATTACCAATGACTTAAGAAATCGGATGAGCTTTAGTCCATTTGGTTGTGTGAGGAATTGGGTCAATTGGATCACCAGATTCTTCAGAATCAATAAAATCAGGAGTATGTTGTTCTGTCAATTGTTCAAGTGAAGTAGCAATTGGTTCAACAAAGTTATCTTGATTATAATCTTCTGGATTGGTTGATGGATTTGTCACTTGAGAGATAACATGAGGTTGAGTATGCAACTCTGAATAATCAGTAGGTGGAGGAGAATCAGATGGTGAACTAACATCTGATGATTGTGATGGTGTAGACTCATTTGGATCCATCTCTTTCGAATTTGAACTTGATGGTTCATTTGAATTCTCATCAGATTCAGACACTTTCTTCGGAACGTGGAAAAATTCTTCAAACAAGATATCCAAATCTTGTGAAGTCGGAGTAGAGAATGATTTGACATTTGATGCAGTCTGAGTTGTGGAAGCTTGTGGACATTGAAGTTCGGGTCTTGAACTGTGTTGTTCAAGAACCATTCCTGAAAGTTCATCAAATTTGACATTCATACTCTCTTCTATTCTCTTGGTTCTTCGGTTATATACACGATATGCAATGGATTCTTTTGAATAACCGATGAAATATGCCTCATCGCCTTTTGGTTCAAATTTGCCCAGATTGTCTCGATCATTGAGAACATAACACACACATCCAAAATGTGCAAGAAGTTCACATTGGGCTTTCTTTTGTTTATCACCTCATACGGAGTTTTATCAAACCTTTTGTTTATTATGGATCTGTTTTGAGTAAAACAAGCAGTAGCAACAGCTTCAGCCCATAGATTCGGTGGCAACTTCGAATAGGCAAGCATTGTTCTAGCTGCTTTAACAAGAGTTCGATTTCGACGTTCAACTACTCCATTCTGTTGAGGTGTTCTGGCAGCGGAAAATTGGTGAGAAATACCCATGGATTTGAAGAAAGAATCAATTGTTGAATTCTTGAATTCAGTGCCATTGTCTGAGCGAACAATTCTAACAGATGATTTGAGATTGACTTGGGTCTTCTTGATGAAATCAATAATCACTTGCGGAGCATCACTCTTTACGTGAAGAAAAAATACCCAAGTGTATCGAGAATAATCATCTACAATCACTAGAATGTATCGCTTTCCATGTATACTTTGAACTTTCATTGGACCACACAAATCCATATGAATAAGGTGCAATGAACCTTCCGTACTTAGAAACTTCTTTGGTTTGTGTGTTACTTTCTTCATCTTCCCAATTGCACAAGCTGGACAAACATGTTCACTTTCATACTTGTAATCCGGAAGACCTTCAACTAGTTGTTTATCCACGAGTGTATTAATCGTCTGAAAGTTAAGATGAGAAAGTCGGCGATGCCATAACCAAGAGTTTTGTGCAGTTGCTTTCGAAAGAAGACAAATCTCTGAAGAGTTGGATGGGATGTTGTTGAGATCAATTGTGAACAAATTATTGTCTCTTGTTCCAGTCAGAATATCCACACCATCTTCAGTCTGCACTTTGCATTCATATCTCCTAAATAATACTTGAAGATCATTGTCACAAAATTGACCAACACTAAACAGATTGTGTCCAAGTCCTTCAACGTAGGAAACTCTCTTGATGGTGACTCCATTTTTGACAATGTCTCTGTAACCAAGAATAGGAGCGATATGATCATTTCCAAATCTGACGGTTCCCATAAACTTTTCAACAAAGTTCGAAAGAATTGACTTGTTTCCAGTCATATGGCGAGAACATCCCGAGTCGACATACCATACACAAATGAGAAATTCCTGCAAGGACAGGGAATATGGTTTAGGTACCCATGTAGATTGGGTCCTTGCAGGTTAGAGGAATAACATGCAAGTACTCATAAAAAAAAAAAAAACTAACGCACAAGCAAACTTGTTATTCAATCATTAAACAAACACACAAAATTGTTCAAAACACACATACGAATTACAAGAAAGGAACTGTAAAAGTTTATACACATTTTTTGATAAAAGCAGGACTAGTCCTAGATGTTGTAACATTATCTAATGTATTTGATCTACGGACATTCCACACTTGTTTGACATGGGTTGTGTTTCCATCAAGTTTGAGTTTTCTAGTAGCATGCAAGAATCTATCTTTTGGAATCCATTTACTGTTACTTTTCATGCACAAGTCACCTGAAACACGAACATTCTTAGAATTAGCAACTAATTTTGCATTTATGTTCTGAACAGGTTTCTTCTTGATGGGTTCAGTAGTCTTATTCACTTTCTTTATGTAATTAGGTGACAACCAACCATACTGGTCTTTGTATTTAGTCTTTCCAGTAACAGTATCTCTAACCCTTTGTAAAGTGCACTTAGGATTCTTCCGAGAATATCGAGGAAAACTAGAATACCTAACCTGCTGAGGTTGTTTGTTACCTAATGAGAAAGTTTCAATCTTAACAATCTTCGGACCACTGCTTGTTTTGACTTCTTTCTGTGATTTAGGTTCAGATTTGACCTTGTACATCTGTGTTTGCCTAGAGGTCACATTGGGACCTTTCTTTGGTTTTGGTCTTGAAATAGTCTCAGGTGATTGGTTAGTCTTGGGTTTTGCAACAGTCTTTGGTATTGGTTTGTTATTTGGTTTTGAAGCAGTCTTTGGTAATGGTTGTGTTGGAATTCGTCTGCCCAAGACACATATTAAATTGACGTGGCTAGTACGTGATGATCCAAGTCGGGTCATACCCAATAACAAGCTAGACAAACACTTATGGTATTTATTTATATGATTTGATCTTTAAATAAATATCAATACTTGAAACATTTAGAAAGTGGTTTTCTAAATAATTGCACTTGAGATATGTAAATAAATTATATGGATGATTTATTTTGAGAGAAATGTCAATATGTTTATTTGGCAAAATAAACACTTATGTATGTTGTGTATAATATGTAACATATTACATAAGGTATGTAACAAATTATGTTAATTTTATACAAAATACTACATAGAAAATACATGTTATAAAAAGTTAGTGGAACCCCATGTGGTCTCTAGGTTGAGGCCCCCCCCCCCCCATGTGATGGAAGGATTTTGGATCCACTTACTTAACATGCATTTTGTTGTTGAACAAAAACAACACTCAACATAGAGTGTATCACTCTTACACTCAAGAGTAAGAACTCTCTCAACTTTCTCAAGAGCAAAAACCTCTTCTTTTTCTCTTGGTAATTTCGGCATCAAGGAGGACAAAAGGGAAGGGTTTTTCAAGTTTAAATCCTAGCATATTTGGGTGTTTGTTGATAGTTTGGGGTATACAAGCTTGAGGTTCTTCTAGGTTGAAGACTTGCCACTTCAAGATCATCATCTCCTTCATATCCACCTTCTCATAAGCTTGGAAGAAGGTAGTCTTCTAAAACACCCTATGGTTGTTGTTTTGTATGTATGTTATTCATATACATGGATCCTTATTGTTTGGGTTTTCTTTTAAAAGTTAAACTTTGGTTTTAACCACATATAACACATTGAAATGGTTCAATTTTCCGCTGCGTTTTAATATTATAAGGATAATATTACTTTGATAAAAACCCAAAAATCCCAACAATGGTATCAGAGCCGGTTATATGGATACATACATCAAAAGTTGATATTTTGTTTGGACAAAATCCAATGTTTTGGCCATTTTAGTTATGGCCGAAATTAATACACAAAAAAGGAGGTTCCTTTTTTCTTGTGTATTTTAGTGTCACAACTTAGCCAAGAGACCTTGTGATTGTTTGTGATTTGTGGATGTGTTTGTATTTTATTTAATTATTAAATGGTTGTAATAGTTAAATAGGATTTTCTTCATTCATTTGGTTATGTAATCTATTTATTTCATTTGGTATGTAATAAGTAGATTAGTTGCATTTTTTCTTGTAAATGTAATCTCCAAGAAAGCATCAAAAGGTTTGGGGCTGAAGTTGGAGGCCTAATGAAGAGACCCGTAAGTTCCCACTGCGGCGCAGTGGGAGTATGTCAAACCCACTGCGGCGCAGTGGGGGATTATGCAGCCGAAGACCAGTGAGTTCCCACTGCGGCGCAGTGGGAGTATGTCAAACCCACTGCGGCGCAGTGGGGGATTATGCAGCCGAAGACCAGTGAGTTCCCACTGCGGCGCAGTGGGAGTATGTCAAACCCACTGCGGCGCAGTGGGGTTATGCAGCACTGCGGCGCAGTGGGAGTATGTCCCACTGCGGCGCAGTGGGAGTATGTCAAACCCACTGCGGCGCAGTGGGAGTATGTCACCCACTGCGGCGCAGTGGGAGTATGTCAAACCCACTGCGGCGCAGTGGGAGTATGTCAAACCCACTGCGGCGCAGTGGGAGTATGTACCCACTGCGGCGCAGTGGGAGTATGTCAAACCCACTGCGGCGCAGTGGGAGTATGTCAAACCCACTGCGGCGCAGTGGGAGTATGTCACCCACTGCGGCGCAGTGGGAGTATGTCAAACCCACTGCGGCGCAGTGGGAGTATGTCAAACCCACTGCGGCGCAGTGGGAGTATGTCAACCCACTGCGGCGCAGTGGGAGTATGTCAACCCACTGCGGCGCAGTGGGAGTATGTCAAACCCACTGCGGCGCAGTGGGAGTATGTCCCACTGCGGCGCAGTGGGAGTATGTCAAACCTACTGCGGCGCAGTGGGGGATAAGTATGTCAAACCCACTGCGGCGCAGTGGGAGTATGTCCCACTGCGGCGCAGTGGGAGTATGTCAACCCACTGCGGCGCAGTGGGAGTATGTCAAACCCACTGCGGCGCAGTGGGAGTATGTCAAACCCACTGCGGCGCAGTGGGAGTATGTCAACCCACTGCGGCGCAGTGGGAGTATGTCAAACCCACTGCGGCGCAGTGGGAGTATGTAAACCCACTGCGGCGCAGTGGGAGTATGTCAAACCCACTGCGGCGCAGTGGGAGTATGTCAAACCCACTGCGGCGCAGTGGGAGTATGTCAAACCCACTGCGGCGCAGTGGGAGTATGTCAAACCCACTGCGGCGCAGTGAGTTCCCACTGCGGCGCAGTGGGAGTATGTCAAACCCACTGCGGCGCAGTGGGGGATTATGCAGCCGAAGACCAGTGAGTTCCCACTGCGGCGCAGTGGGAGTATGTCAAACCCACTGCGGCGCAGTGGGGTTATGTCAAACCACTGCGGCGCAGTGGGAGTATGTCACCCACTGCGGCGCAGTGGGAGTATGTCAAACCCACTGCGGCGCAGTGGGAGTATGTCAAACCCACTGCGGCGCAGTGGGAGTATGTCCCACTGCGGCGCAGTGGGAGTATGTCAAACCCACTGCGGCGCAGTGGGAGTATGTCACCCACTGCGGCGCAGTGGGAGTATGTCAAACCCACTGCGGCGCAGTGGGAGTATGTCAAACCCACTGCGGCGCAGTGGGAGTATGTCAAACCCACTGCGGCGCAGTGGGAGTATGTCAAACCCACTGCGGCGCAGTGGGAGTATGTCCCACTGCGGCGCAGTGGGAGTATGTCAAACCCACTGCGGCGCAGTGGGAGTATGTCCCACTGCGGCGCAGTGGAGTTCCCACTGCGGCGCAGTGGGAGTATGTCAAACCCACTGCGGCGCAGTGGGGGATTATGCAGCCGAAGACCAGTGAGTTCCCACTGCGGCGCAGTGGGAGTATGTCAAACCCACTGCGGCGCAGTGGGGTTATGCAACCACTGCGGCGCAGTGGAGTATGTCCCACTGCGGCGCAGTGGGAGTATGTCAAACCCACTGCGGCGCAGTGGGAGTATGTCAAACCCACTGCGGCGCAGTGGGAGTATGTCCCACTGCGGCGCAGTGGGAGTATGTCAAACCCACTGCGGCGCAGTGGGAGTATGTCAAACCCACTGCGGCGCAGTGGGAGTATGTACCCACTGCGGCGCAGTGGGAGTATGTCAAACCCACTGCGGCGCAGTGGGAGTATGTCAAACCCACTGCGGCGCAGTGGGAGTATGTCCCACTGCGGCGCAGTGGGAGTATGTAAACCCACTGCGGCGCAGTGGGAGTATGTCAAACCCACTGCGGCGCAGTGGGAGTATGTCAAACCCACTGCGGCGCAGTGGGAGTATGTCAAACCCACTGCGGCGCAGTGGGAGTATGTCCCACTGCGGCGCAGTGGGAGTATGTCCCACTGCGGCGCAGTGGGAGTATGTCAAACCTACTGCGGCGCAGTGGGGGATAAGTATGTCAAACCCACTGCGGCGCAGTGGGAGTATGTACCCACTGCGGCGCAGTGGGAGTATGTCACCCACTGCGGCGCAGTGGAGTTCCCACTGCGGCGCAGTGGGAGTATGTCAAACCCACTGCGGCGCAGTGGGGGATTATGCAGCCGAAGACCAGTGAGTTCCCACTGCGGCGCAGTGGGAGTATGTCAAACCCACTGCGGCGCAGTGGGGGATTATGTCAAACACTGCGGCGCAGTGAGTATGTCCCACTGCGGCGCAGTGGGAGTATGTCAAACCTACTGCGGCGCAGTGGGGGATAAGTATGTCAAACCCACTGCGGCGCAGTGGGAGTATGTCAAACCCACTGCGGCGCAGTGGGAGTATGTCAACCCACTGCGGCGCAGTGGGAGTATGTCAAACCCACTGCGGCGCAGTGGGAGTATGTCAAACCCACTGCGGCGCAGTGGGAGTATGTCAAACCCACTGCGGCGCAGTGGGAGTATGTCCCACTGCGGCGCAGTGGGAGTATGTCAAACCTACTGCGGCGCAGTGGGGGATAAGTATGTCAAACCCACTGCGGCGCAGTGGGAGTATGTCAAACCCACTGCGGCGCAGTGGGAGTATGTCAAACCCACTGCGGCGCAGTGGGAGTATGTCAAACCCACTGCGGCGCAGTGGGAGTATGTCAAACCCACTGCGGCGCAGTGGGAGTATGTCAAACCCACTGCGGCGCAGTGGGAGTATGTCACCCACTGCGGCGCAGTGGGAGTATGTCAAACCCACTGCGGCGCAGTGGGAGTATGTCAAACCCACTGCGGCGCAGTGGGAGTATGTCAAACCCACTGCGGCGCAGTGGGAGTATGTCAACCCACTGCGGCGCAGTGGGAGTATGTCACCCACTGCGGCGCAGTGGGAGTATGTCCCCACTGCGGCGCAGTGGGAGTATGTCACCCACTGCGGCGCAGTGGGAGTATGTCAAACCCACTGCGGCGCAGTGGGAGTATGTCAAACCCACTGCGGCGCAGTGGGAGTATGTCAAACCCACTGCGGCGCAGTGGGAGTATGTCAAACCCACTGCGGCGCAGTGGGAGTATGTCAAACCCACTGCGGCGCAGTGGGAGTATGTCAAACCCACTGCGGCGCAGTGGGAGTATGTCCCACTGCGGCGCAGTGGGAGTATGTCCCCACTGCGGCGCAGTGGGAGTATGTCAAACCCACTGCGGCGCAGTGGGAGTATGTCAAACCCACTGCGGCGCAGTGGGAGTATGTCAACCCACTGCGGCGCAGTGGAGTATGTCAAACCCACTGCGGCGCAGTGGGAGTATGTCAAACCCACTGCGGCGCAGTGGGAGTATGTCCCACTGCGGCGCAGTGGGAGTATGTCACCCACTGCGGCGCAGTGGGAGTATGTCAAACCCACTGCGGCGCAGTGGGAGTATGTCAAACCCACTGCGGCGCAGTGGGAGTATGTCAAACCCACTGCGGCGCAGTGGGAGTATGTCAAACCCACTGCGGCGCAGTGGGGTATTCAACAATTAAAATTTATATTTGATATCGAAAATACTAATAAAGAACTTTGTTAATCTTGTAGATGGCCGCTAACAACGCTATAAACCCCAACCAAAACGTCCATAATTTTTCACTAAGATCCATCCTTGAAAAGGATCGTCTAAACCAAAACAACTTTGTGGATTGGTTTCGTAACTTGAGAATTGTTCTTAGGCACGAAAAGAAATCCTATGTGTTAGACGATCCTATTCCTGATGAGCCCGAAGAAACTGAAGTTGAAGCCTATAATGATTGGGTTAAGTATGTTGAGGACTCCGTGCAAGTTAGTTGCATAATGTTAGCGAGTATGACTCCCGAACTCCAAAAGGAGTTCGAAAACCATGGGGCCTACGACATGATTACCCAACTCAAGGAAATGTTCCAACAAAAGGCAAGGGTTGAGCGCTTCGAAACGGTTCGAGCACTTCATGCATGTCGCATGGATGATTCACAATCCGTCTCAACTTATGTTCTTAAAATGAAAAGCTATATTGATCGCCTCGAAAGGCTAAATTGTCCCGTTTCAAATGAGCTAGCTACGGATATGATCCTTAACTCATTATCTAAGAGATTTGAAACCTTTGTGTTAAATTATAACATGAACGGATGGGACAAGACCATTTCCGAGCTCCATGGGATGCTCAAAACGGCTGAGGCTAGTATGGGAGGAAAAGTTCAACCCGTTCTCATGATCAAAGAAGGCGGAAAGAAAAGGGCTTACTCCGGACCCAAGGCAAATGTTGCTAAGGGAAAGGGTAACAACAAAGGGAATTTCAAAGGCAAAGGAAAGGGAAAAATGGATACTCCAAAAGCGAAGAAGCAAAAGGTTGCTGTCAATGACCCATGCTTTGAGTGTGGGGAGGTAGGACATTGGAAACGTAATTGTCCAACCTATCTCAAATAGTTAAAAGCTAAGAGGGATGCAGGGCAAACCTCAGGTACAATATTTATGATATATATTGAGCTTAATACTGTTTTTTCTTACATATGGGTATTGGATACCGGATGTGGAACTCATATTTGTAATATGTTACAGGGGTTCAGAAGAAAGAAGCACATCAAGAAGGGAGACATTAGTCTCTTTATGGGCAATGGTGCATTGGTGCATGTTGAAGCCCAAGGAGACTATCTTTTGAAACTTCCAAATGGTTTGGAATTGTATTGAACAATGTTTTGTATGCACCTAGTTTGACTAGGAGTATTATTTCTGTTTCCCGGTTAAGACATGTTGGATATGATTTTAATTTTGTTAACAATGATATCCATGTTTCTATGAATGATGTATTTTATTTTAAGGCTAAGCCTTTAAATGGTATTTATGAATTAGTTCATGAAACACAACATATGATAACTCAATGTACCAAGCTACCACCAAGAAACTTAAATTAGATTTAAGTGAAACCTATATTTGGCATTGTCGTCTTGGCCATATAAATAAGAATCGCATACTAACACTTCAAAAGAATGGTCTTTTGAAAACAAAATCAAATGATTCATTTAACGTATGTGAATCTTGTTTACAAGGCAAGATGACTAAAGCACCTTTCAAAGGCACTAATGAAAGGGCAAAAGATTTATTAGGTATCATACATTCGGATGTATGTGGTCCTTTTAAGCCAATGACTAGGAATGGTGAAAGATACTTCATTACATTCACCGATGACTATAGTCGTTACGGTTATGTATACTTATTAAAACATAAGAGTGAAGCTTTTGAAATGTTCAAAATTTTCAAGAATGAAGTAGAAAACCAACTCAGTAAGTCAATAAAAATTCTTCGTTCTGATAGAGGAGGTGAATACCTAAGTGATGCTTTTCAAGATCATCTTAGAAGTTGTGGGATTATCTCACAACTAACTCCACCTGGAACACCACAACATAATGGTGTGTCTGAAAGGAGGAATCAAACTCTATTAGATATGGTTCGTTCCATGATGAGTAAAAGCTCACTACCTCTATCATTTTGGGGATATGCCATAATCTCTGCTGCCCGAATTTTAAATATGGCTCCCACCAAGAAAGTGGAGAAAACACCTTTTAAAATATGGCATGGAAGAGTTCCATCTTTGTCATATTTAAAGGTATGGGGTTGTGAGGCTTATGTAAGACATGATGCCTCAAACAAATTAGAACCCCGATCCACTAAATGTATCTTTGTAGGATATCCTAAAGATGATTTGGGATATTATTTCTACAATCCTAATGAGCAAAATGTATTTGTTGCTCGAAAGGCTGAGTTCTTGGAAACTAAATTCCTTATGGAAGGAACTAGTTCCAGAACAGTGGAACTTGAAGAAGATCAAGAACCACTGACAGATACACACTTGGGTGACACTAGCATTCAACAAAAGGATGTTGAAGATGATCAAAGGGTTGATCAAGACACACAAAACGTTCGTAGATCTGGTAGAGCTACTTATCCACCTGAGAGATATGGATTTCTCGTGGATGAATGCTACATGGTAGTTTCTGATGAACCTACCACCTACCATGATGCAATGTCCAAATCAGATTCGGACAAATGGCTAGAGGCCATGAACGCTGAGATGCAATCCATGTATGACAACCAAGTTTGGGAATTGGTTGTTGAACCTCCTAATTCCAAAGTAGTTGGAAGTAAATGGGTGTTCAAATTAAAACACGATATGCATGGAAACTTGCTTACTTATAAAGCTAGACTTGTAGCAAAAGGTTTCACTCAAACTCGAGGGGTCGACTATGATGAAACTTTTTCGCCTGTGGCAATGCTAAAGTCTATTAGGATATTATTTGTCATAGCCGCACATTATGACTATGAGATATGGCAAATGGATGTCAAAACCGCTTTTCTAAATGGATATCTTGAGAAAGATGTCTATATGGATCAGCCTGAAGGTTTTGTCGATCCAAAACATCCTAATAAAGTATGCAAGTTAAAGAAATCAATCTATGGATTGAAACAAGCATCAAGAAGCTGGAATCGTCGTTTTGATGAAGAAGTCAAGAAATTTGGCTTCATCAAAACGCTGATGAAGCTTGTGTGTATAAGAAGGCTAGTGGGAGCATCATTACTTTTCTAGTATTATATGTCGATGACATTCTACTATTTGGAAATGACATTCCAACCTTGGAAGGTGTAAAAGCCTGGCTTGGAAGTTGCTTTTCCATTAAGGATCTTGGTGAAGCCGCCTATATTTTGGGAATAAGGATCTATAGGGATAGATCAAGGCGCTTAATAGGTTTGAATCAAAGTGCATACATAGACAAGATCTTGAAAAGGTTCAAGATGGAAAACTCCAAAAAGGGTTTGGTGCCTATTCAAAGAGGAACTATATTGAGTACTTCTCAATCTCCTAGCTCAAAAGTTGAGCAAGAGAAAATGAGTGGAATCCCATATGCATCTGCTATAGGATCCATCATGTATGCTATGATATGCACGAGACCGGACGTGTCATGCGCTTTGAGCATGACAAGTAGATACCAGCAAAATCCAGGAGATAGTCATTGGATGGCTGTCAAGAATATATTGAAATATCTTAGAAATACTAAAGATATGTTCTTAATATATGGATCTGGTGAGGAGGAACTCGTTGTAAAGGGTTACACGGATGCGAGTTTCCAAACTGATCGAGATGATTCTCGATCACAATCGGGGTACATATTCATTCTAAACGGAGGAGCTGTTTCATGGAAAAGCTCAAAGCAGGATGTGGTTGCGTTGTCCACTACAGAATCTGAATACATCGCCGCTTCTTTAGCAGCACAGGAAGCTGCATGGTTGAAGAAATTCATTGCCGATCTAGGGGTTGTTCCTTCCATTCAAGAACCCCTAGAAATTCTTTGTGATAACGAGGGCGCGATTGCTCAAATCAAAGAACCTCGTGCACATCAAAAGACTAGGCACATTGAGCGGAGATTCAACTACATAAGGGATGAAGTTGAAAAGGGAAAGATATGTATTCACAAAGTTCACACCGATCAAAATGTTGCGGACCCACTCACGAAGCTCCTTGAAAGGCCTAAGCATGAGAGTCATACTTGTGCCATGGGACTTCGATATTCTAGTGATTGGATTTGATCTATTTTAAGTATTTGGATATCGGAACACTTGTAGTTATTAACACATTTATATGAATATTGGTATTTTGCATTTAAATTGTGTTATGTTCCATTTTTGCATGTTTAAATCCATGAATAAGTTAATTATTCTAAACGTCCGTAGTCGATCATATTTGTGGGAACAAATATGAATGTAAGATTATTATGAACTTGGATTGGTAGATATTCAAAAGGTTTTGAATATAGAGCAAAGTGTTGCTACCAAGGTTCATAGATATTTGTGGGAACAAATATGAATGTAAGATTATTATGAACTTGGATTGGTAGATATTCAAAAGGTTTTGAATATAGAGCAAAGTGTTGCTACCAAGGTTCATAGATATTTGTGGGAACAAATATGAATGTAAGATTATTATGAACTTGGATTGGTAGATATTCAAAAGGTTTTGAATATAGAGCAAAGTGTTGCTACCAAGGTTCATAGATATTTGTGGGAACAAATATGAATGTAAGATTATTATGAACTTGGATTGGTAGATATTCAAAAGGTTTTGAATATAGAGCAAAGTGTTGCTACCAAGGTTCATAGATATTTGTGGGAACAAATATGAATGTAAGATTATTATGAACTTGGATTGGTAGATATTCAAAAGGTTTTGAATATAGAGCAAAGTGTTGCTACCAAGGTTCATAGATATTTGTGGGAACAAATATGAATGTAAGATTATTATGAACTTGGATTGGTAGATATTCAAAAGGTTTTGAATATAGAGCAAAGTGTTGCTACCAAGGTTCATAGATATTTGTGGGAACAAATATGAATGTAAGATTATTATGAACTTGGATTGGTAGATATTCAAAAGGTTTTGAATATAGAGCAAAGTGTTGCTACCAAGGTTCATAGATATTTGTGGGAACAAATATGAATGTAAGATTATTATGAACTTGGATTGGTAGATATTCAAAAGGTTTTGAATATAGAGCAAAGTGTTGCTACCAAGGTTCATAGATATTTGTGGGAACAAATATGAATGTAAGATTATTATGAACTTGGATTGGTAGATATTCAAAAGGTTTTGAATATAGAGCAAAGTGTTGCTACCAAGGTTCATAGATATTTGTGGGAACAAATATGAATGTAAGATTATTATGAACTTGGATTGGTAGATATTCAAAAGGTTTTGAATATAGAGCAAAGTGTTGCTACCAAGGTTCATAGATATTTGTGGGAACAAATATGAATGTAAGATTATTATGAACTTGGATTGGTAGATATTCAAAAGGTTTTGAATATAGAGCAAAGTGTTGCTACCAAGGTTCATAGATATTTGTGGGAACAAATATGAATGTAAGATTATTATGAACTTGGATTGGTAGATATTCAAAAGGTTTTGAATATAGAGCAAAGTGTTGCTACCAAGGTTCATAGATATTTGTGGGAACAAATATGAATGTAAGATTATTATGAACTTGGATTGGTAGATATTCAAAAGGTTTTGAATATAGAGCAAAGTGTTGCTACCAAGGTTCATAGATATTTGTGGGAACAAATATGAATGTAAGATTATTATGAACTTGGATTGGTAGATATTCAAAAGGTTTTGAATATAGAGCAAAGTGTTGCTACCAAGGTTCATAGATATTTGTGGGAACAAATATGAATGTAAGATTATTATGAACTTGGATTGGTAGATATTCAAAAGGTTTTGAATATAGAGCAAAGTGTTGCTACCAAGGTTCATAGATATTTGTGGGAACAAATATGAATGTAAGATTATTATGAACTTGGATTGGTAGATATTCAAAAGGTTTTGAATATAGAGCAAAGTGTTGCTACCAAGGTTCATAGATATTTGTGGGAACAAATATGAATGTAAGATTATTATGAACTTGGATTGGTAGATATTCAAAAGGTTTTGAATATAGAGCAAAGTGTTGCTACCAAGGTTCATAGATATTTGTGGGAACAAATATGAATGTAAGATTATTATGAACTTGGATTGGTAGATATTCAAAAGGTTTTGAATATAGAGCAAAGTGTTGCTACCAAGGTTCATAGATATTTGTGGGAACAAATATGAATGTAAGATTATTATGAACTTGGATTGGTAGATATTCAAAAGGTTTTGAATATAGAGCAAAGTGTTGCTACCAAGGTTCATAGATATTTGTGGGAACAAATATGAATGTAAGATTATTATGAACTTGGATTGGTAGATATTCAAAAGGTTTTGAATATAGAGCAAAGTGTTGCTACCAAGGTTCATAGATATTTGTGGGAACAAATATGAATGTAAGATTATTATGAACTTGGATTGGTAGATATTCAAAAGGTTTTGAATATAGAGCAAAGTGTTGCTACCAAGGTTCATAGATATTTGTGGGAACAAATATGAATGTAAGATTATTATGAACTTGGATTGGTAGATATTCAAAAGGTTTTGAATATAGAGCAAAGTGTTGCTACCAAGGTTCATAGATATTTGTGGGAACAAATATGAATGTAAGATTATTATGAACTTGGATTGGTAGATATTCAAAAGGTTTTGAATATAGAGCAAAGTGTTGCTACCAAGGTTCATAGATATTTGTGGGAACAAATATGAATGTAAGATTATTATGAACTTGGATTGGTAGATATTCAAAAGGTTTTGAATATAGAGCAAAGTGTTGCTACCAAGGTTCATAGATATTTGTGGGATACAAATATATGTAACAAATTATGTTAATTTTATACAAAATACTACATAGAAAATACATGTTATAAAAAGTTAGTGGAACCCCATGTGGTCTCTAGGTTGAGGCCGGCCCCCCCCCCATGTGATGGAAGGATTTTGGATCCACTTACTTAACATGCATTTTGTTGTTGAACAAAAACAACACTCAACATAGAGTGTATCACTCTTACACTCAAGAGTAAGAACTCTCTCAACTTTCTCAAGAGCAAAAACCTCTTCTTTTTCTCTTGGTAATTTCGGCATCAAGGAGGACAAAAGGGAAGGGTTTTTCAAGTTTAAATCCTAGCATATTTGGGTGTTTGTTGATAGTTTGGGGTATACAAGCTTGAGGTTCTTCTAGGTTGAAGACTTGCCACTTCAAGATCATCATCTCCTTCATATCCACCTTCTCATAAGCTTGGAAGAAGGTAGTCTTCTAAAACACCCTATGGTTGTTGTTTTGTATGTATGTTATTCATATACATGGATCCTTATTGTTTGGGTTTTCTTTTAAAAGTTAAACTTTGGTTTTAACCACATATAACACATTGAAATGGTTCAATTTTCCGCTGCGTTTTAATATTATAAGGATAATATTACTTTGATAAAAACCCAAAAATCCCAACAGGTTGGACTTTGATTGTTGGGTGGTCTTTGGTCTTTGGAACTTATTGATTGATGAAGATTGTGAAGAGTGTGACTTTGGAATCTTCTTTAGATGAAAATCAAGTTTTTCTTCCTTTTTAACAAAATGTTTTTCAAACTCAGGATCAAAATCATGATTGTCTTCCAAATATGTTGACATTTCATCAGTTTCCAACTTCACACTGACGTCACTTTTCTTCATTGGACATGGACTTTGCTTGAGTGAAATTGATGCTTTTTCATTTTCTTTATGAAATTGAAGTGCCATTTTCTGAAGTTGGGATTCAACTTTTAAATCATTAAGTTCCTTTAGCACATTTAATCTCTGTTCTCTTTCTTTTTCAAACTTTTGTTTGAAAGCATCAATTTCATTCAAGTAAGATTGAGTTCCTTCAGAAAATTTGGTGAAAGTCTCAATTTCAGAGGTAATTGGGAAAAAATAATCATCAATATCATGAACATCATCTAAATCACCATCAGTTTGAACAGAAACATGGACAACTTGACTCTCAGTTTTCACAGATGCATTCATGATTTCACTTATAGAACATGTATTTTGTGAAGTTTTCTCATTTTGACAGACATATTTGGTTGATGGAGATGGAGTGGCCATAACTTCACAAACAGGACAATTGGGGTGGTCACACTCATTTTCATGATTCTTGGGTGAGTCAATGACATAATGATTTTGAGTCTTCAAATTTTCTATCAAAGATTGCTTTTTCTCAAGAGACTTTTCCAGATCTTCAATTACCTTTTCCAAAACTTTTTGTGGCACATAAGGTCTCAAATTTTCAGGTTTTGGAATAGGATTAGAATTTTCCAAAGGTTTTTCAGAAAAACACTCTAGAATTTCGGGTATTACAGCCTCATGATTGTCTTTGATTGTCTTCTGTGTAGAGTTAGCAAAGAAGTCATATGACTCATCCATTAACGCATAGTTAAAATAGACCTTTGCACCCTTTTCTAGAAAATCATCAGCCTCATAATCACTATCAGTCGGTCTCACAAATTGGTCTGTCATCCCACACCTCAAATAAGATTCCTTGTATAAGGATGGGATTTCTTCCTGTGCTTTGAGCAAACATTTTGGATTGTTATAACCCAGCCCTGATGTGAATATTGTTTCAGAACTTCTTGGCCTATTTAAAAAGACTTGTTGATATGAACGATTGATCTTATACAATTTTTCTTGATAAGACTTGATTTCAGCTTTCAGCTCATTATTTTCTTTATCAAGTTTTTGTTTAAGAGAATCTTTTATACAACATTCATATTTTAGGTCAGAAATTTTGTTTTCAAATTCTGTCACATCAGGGATAGATTCTTTGAATTTGACATTTAAAGACTCAATGTCTTCAGCCAAAGCATTTGCTCTAAACATCTCATTTGTCTTTTCAACCTGAAGTTGTCTGACAGTCTTGCTCAGTTCAAGAACTTTGGTCTCAAGTTCTTGTTTCTCAAGATGCAGTTTGGAGGTCGGAGTAAACATGACTGCTGCTTTTTCAGTTTTCAAATTGTCAAAATCCTTTTGAAGTGATTCAAATTTATCTTTAGAATTTTGAAATTCGATCTCTTTGTCTTCCAAAAGCTTTATTAATTGAGAAATTTGTTTACTCAACCCTTTCCCATACTTCATCGATTGAGCACTCTTATTCATTAAGTAATCTAAATCAGATTGAGTAATGTTAATTACCTCATCCTCGACCTCTGAAGAACTTTCATCAGCTTCCTCCAACTCCGTTGATCTCTTGATCTTTGTCATGAAACACACGTTTGCTGCAAGTTCATCTGTCTCCTCATCAGATAGATGCAACCACTTGTCATCTTCAGCGAGAAGAGCAATGCCACTTTCTTCTTGTCTTGCGAGCATCAGTTTGTATTTATAGTACTCGGAGTTCTTTTGTCGAGGTCTGGTGCAGTTTATAGCAAAATGTCCAGGAATTCCACAGTTGTAGCATTTCTTGTCTTCATTCCTTTTATCCATACCCTTTTTCTCAAACCTCTTCTGATTGTTAAACTTCTTCTCACCACCAACAAATTCATTCTTCGGATCAAACTTAGGAGCATTTGTATGCTTTGCATACGAAGAGACTGATGAAGTCCTAAGCTGATTGTTGGTTGGTTTTTTCTTGAAGAATTTCTTCTTTAAAGCCTTCGTGAAATAAGCAAGTTCCTTATACATCTCTTTCTGTCTTTCATCAAGATCAGAATCACTCATATCACTCAAATCAGAATCAGTTTCAGACTCAACAAATCTTTGTTTTGATACTCTTGAATTCTTCTTCTCAGCTACCAAGGCTAATGGATCGGAATGAGAACTCTCCCCTTTTTGCTTCTGAATTCTCTTGACATCCTCAACATTCAGTTGCAGCTTCTCAAATAAGGTGTGAATGGTGAGTTTTCCAAAATCTGATTGTTGGTTGAGTTGGGTTCCATACACTTGCCATTCCTCTTCCAGATTCTTGATGAATTTGATGTTCAGTTCCATATTGGTTCTCTTCACATCATTCTTTCTCAGCTCATTGATGACATTGCAGAATCTGATGTACACCTCATTCAAAGGTTCACCTTTTTGTTGTTTGAATGTTTCATACATATTCAAAACAGTTGACAACCTAATGGTGTTTGATACATCTGATCCTTCCATCTGCTTCTCCACTTCATCCCAAATGTCTTTTCCTGTTTCATAGGAATCAACATTGCAGTAAATGTCATCAGGAAGTGCTTGGTATAGGTATGCAATTGCACTTTGATCAGCCTCAACTCTGTTTTTCTGATCTGTATTCCAACTTTCTTCAGGTAAAACTTCTCCACTCACAGGGTTCTTTGGAATTTCAGGACCTTCTTTGTATGATTTCCTTAGCAGTTTTCCATTCTTTTGCCTGTCTATCCAGTTCAGAAATCTTTTCTTCCATTGAGGATAAGATCCTCTAAATAAGACAGGTGGTCTTCCTTCAGAACCAAGTGCTAAAGCCTCTCTTGAAGCCATTGCAAGCAATAAAAGACTTAAACAAAATTTGAGATTTTTCAATTTCAACTAAATGCAGAGCTTAAACCTCTGCAAATGGTGTAAGTGACCAAATTCTTAAAAACAACTAAGTGCCGAGCTTAATTCTCTGCAAATAGTGTAAGTAACCAAGTTCTTAAAAACAACTAAGTGCCGAGCTTAATTCTCTGCAAATAGTGTAAGTAACCAAGTTCTTAAAAACAACTAAGTGCCGAGCTTAATTCTCTGCAAATAGTGTAAGTAACCAAGTTCTTAAAAACAACTAAGTGCCGAGCTTAATTCTCTGCAAATAGTGTAAGTAACCAAGTTCTTAAAAACAACTAAGTGCCGAGCTTAATTCTCTGCAAATAGTGTAAGTAACCAAGTTCTTAAAAACAACTAAGTGCCGAGCTTAATTCTCTGCAAATAGTGTAAGTAACCAAGTTCTTAAAAACAACTAAGTGCCGAGCTTAATTCTCTGCAAATAGTGTAAGTAACCAAGTTCTTAAAAACAACTAAGTGCCGAGCTTAATTCTCTGCAAATAGTGTAAGTAACCAAGTTCTTAAAAACAACTAAGTGCCGAGCTTAATTCTCTGCAAATAGTGTAAGTAACCAAGTTCTTAAAAACAACTAAGTGCCGAGCTTAATTCTCTGCAAATAGTGTAAGTAACCAAGTTCTTTAAAAACAACTAAGTGCCGAGCTTAGTTCTCTGCAAATAGTGTAAGTGATCAAATTCTTAAAAACAACTAAGTGCCGAGCTTAATTCTCTGCAAATAGTGTAAGTAACCAAGTTCTTAAAAACAACTAAGTGCCGAGCTTAATTCTCTGCAAATAGTGTAAGTAACCAAGTTCTTAAAAACAACTAAGTGCCGAGCTTAATTCTCTGCAAATAGTGTAAGTAACCAAGTTCTTAAAAACAACTAAGTGCCGAGCTTAATTCTCTGCAAATAGTGTAAGTAACCAAGTTCTTAAAAACAACTAAGTGCCGAGCTTAATTCTCTGCAAATAGTGTAAGTAACCAAGTTCTTAAAAACAACTAAGTGCCGAGCTTAATTCTCTGCAAATAGTGTAAGTGACCAAATTCTTAAAAACAACTAAGTGCCGAGCTTAATTCTCTGCAAATAGTGTAAGTGATCAAATTCTTAAAAACAACTAAGTGCCGAGCTTAATTCTCTGCAAATAGTGTAAGTAACCAAGTTCTTAAAAACAACTAAGTGCCGAGCTTAATTCTCTGCAAATAGTGTAAGTAACCAAGTTCTTAAAAACAACTAAGTGCCGAGCTTAATTCTCTGCAAATAGTGTAAGTAACCAAGTTCTTAAAAACAACTAAGTGCCGAGCTTAATTCTCTGCAAATAGTGTAAGTGATCAAATTCTTAAAAACAACTAAGTGCCGAGCTTAATTCTCTGCAAATAGTGTAAGTAACCAAGTTCTTAAAAACAACTAAGTGCCGAGCTTAATTCTCTGCAAATAGTGTAAGTGATCAAATTCTTAAAAACAACTAAGTGCCGAGCTTAATTCTCTGCAAATAGTGTAAGTGATCAAATTCTTAAAAACAACTAAGTGCCGAGCTTAATTCTCTGCAAATAGTGTAAGTAACCAAGTTCTTAAAAACAACTAAGTGCCGAGCTTAATTCTCTGCAAATAGTGTAAGTAACCAAGTTCTTAAAAACAACTAAGTGCCGAGCTTAATTCTCTGCAAATAGTGTAAGTAACCAAGTTCTTAAAAACAACTAAGTGCCGAGCTTAATTCTCTGCAAATAGTGTAAGTAACCAAGTTCTTAAAAACAACTAAGTGCCGAGCTTAATTCTCTGCAAATAGTGTAAGTAACCAAGTTCTTAAAAACAACTAAGTGCCGAGCTTAGTTCTCTGCAAATAGTGTAAGTGATCAAATTCTTAAAAACAACTAAGTGCCGAGCTTAATTCTCTGCAAATAGTGTAAGTAACCAAGTTCTTTAAAAACAACTAAGTGCCGAGCTTAATTCTCTGCAAATAGTGTAAGTGACCAAGTTCTTAAAAACAACTAAGTGCCGAGCTTAATTCTCTGCAAATAGTGTAAGTGATCAAATTCTTAAAAACAACTAAGTGCCGAGCTTAATTCTCTGCAAATAGTGTAAGTAACCAAGTTCTTAAAAACAACTAAGTGCCGAGCTTAATTCTCTGCAAATAGTGTAAGTGATCAAATTCTTAAAAACAACTAAAGTGCCGAGCTTAATTCTCTGCAAATAGTGTAAGTGATCAAATTCTTAAAAACAACTAAATGTCGAGCTTAATTCTCTGCAAATAGTGTAAGTGACCAAATTCTTAAAAACAACTAAATGTCGAGCTTAATTCTCTGCAAATAGTGTAAGTGATCAAATTCTTAAAAACAACTAAATGTCGAGCTTAATTCTCTGCAAATAGTGTAAGTGATCAAATTCTTAAAAACAACTAAATGTCGAGCTTAATTCTCTGCAAATAGTGTAAGTGATCAAATTCTTAAAAACAACTAAATGTCGAGCTTAATTCTCTGCAAATAGTGTAAGTGATCAAATTCTTAAAAACAACTAAATGTCGAGCTTAATTCTCTGCAAATAGTGTAAGTGATCAAATTCTTAAAAACAACTAAATGTCGAGCTTAATTCTCTGCAAATAGTGTAAGTGACCAAATTCTTAAAAACAACTAAGTGCCGAGCTTAATTCTCTGCAAATAGTGTAAGTGATCAAATTCTTAAAAACAACTAAGTGCCGAGCTTAATTCTCTGCAAATAGTGTAAGTGACCAAATTCTTAAAAACAACTAAGTGCCGAGCTTAATTCTCTGCAAATAGTGTAAGTGATCAAATTCTTAAAAACAACTAAATGTCGAGCTTAATTCTCTGCAAATAGTGTAAGTGACCAAATTCTTAAAAACAACTAAGTGCCGAGCTTAATTCTCTGCAAATAGTGTAAGTGATCAAATTCTTAAAAACAACTAAGTGCCGAGCTTAATTCTCTGCAAATAGTGTAAGTGATCAAATTCTTAAAAACAACTAAGTGCCGAGCTTAATTCTCTGCAAATAGTGTAAGTGATCAAATTCTTAAAAACAACTAAGTGCCGAGCTTAATTCTCTGCAAATAGTGTAAGTGACCAAATTCTTAAAAACAACTAAGTGCCGAGCTTAATTCTCTGCAAATAGTGTAAGTGATCAAATTCTTAAAAACAACTAAATGTCGAGCTATTTGCATGGATATTCTCATGTAAGCAAACTTGAATAATCTTACGATATCGGCTTTCTTCATCCTTCCAAAATGGCAAAAATGAGCACTCTGTATCGTATAACCTTCTTAGATCATTTCTTGAGAAGTTGACCAACTGCATTGGATCATATATTCTTCTCAACAAAATCTTCTTCTGTGAGTCTGCATACATCTTGGCTTCACCAGTATTTCGATCAATCTCCCAATTATCCATCTTTTCTAGCTCATCTTGTGGCCACTTCTTGGCTGGGACTTTGATCATGCACTTGATATCACGTTGAATATACTCAACGCTTCTATCTGGTTTCACCACCTTCTTCTTCTTTCTCGGTTTGATATGAAACTTCGGCTTATCTGAGTCTTTCATACTCGATCTCATCTTAAAATCTTCACGAAGCTTCTTACCAATGACATCAGCAAGACCATACTCGCTTGGATTGATAATCCAAGTATTTCCAAGTTCATGTAGGTCTTCTTCACATAAACTTCTAAAATGTCTCTCACTCCATGCTAAATACTGACAACCTTCTGGTCTTTTGAGAACGAACAGCTTCAGTTCTTCATCATAAAACCAACTCCAGATAATTGTCTTGTATTTTGCAGCATCTTTATCCGAGATATGAGTCCAATACACAGAGGGTCTCAGAGTATCCCTAGTGACTCTAAATTCACTAACTCTCTGACCAGGTACAAATCTATCAATCACCTGTAATGGATCATCATCTCTGAGAGGCACTGGAAACTCATTTGGATTAAATGGTCTTGTCAAATTAATCTCATAAGGAAAAGGAACCAATGCATCTTCAACCTTAGCATATACTACAAAGTTTAAAACTTTAGTATTGCTACTAAATGGAGTTTGAAGCATCCTTTCCTTAACGTCATTCCTCTTTAATTCCAACACATTTCTTTCTTCTACTGATGGGTCTTCAGGAATTGAGTTCCAAAAATCATCAAACCCATAAGACTTCTTGAATAAGTCCATATTCGGCTCAGGAACAATCTCACCTTCCTCAAGATCATCACCATCAAAGAACAATTCTGCATCATCTGCATCATCTATTAAGATTACACAGAATAAACACCAGAATACAATGATAATAATAAAGATGAAATACAATTGCATTGAAATAAAATATATTACATTTACATATCATAACTTATTACATGCAATCGAAAATACAAATCATCTAATCTTTATCAATCTCATAAGTTGAATCAGAATCAGAATCAGAATCCAAAACTGTTTGTTTTTGAATCTGAATCAGAATCAGAATCAGAATCAGAATCAGAATCAGAATCAGAATCAGAATCAGAATCAGAATCAGAATCAGAATCAGAATCAGAATCAGAATCAGAATCAGAATCAGAATCAGAATCAGAATCAGAATCAGAATCAGAATCAGAATCAGAATCAGAATCAGAATCAGAATCAGAATCAGAATCAGAATCAGAATCAGAATCAGAATCAGAATCAGAATCAGAATCAGAATCAGAATCAGAATCAGAATCAGAATCAGAATCAGAATCAGAATCAGAATCAGAATCAGAATCAGTATCATAACTTATTACATGCAATCGAAAATACAAATCATCTAATCTTTATCAATCTCATAAGTTGAATCAGAATCAGAATCAGATTCCAAAACTGTTTGTTTTTGAATCTGTAATTCTTTTTCTCTTTCATTTTCTGCCTGTTGTTGTTTATCTAACAAAACATCAAATACATCATGAAAAGCATTTTCTTCAGAATAATAGTCATGTCCAAATTTTGCTTCAACTTCACGTTTTAATCGTTCAGTTTCAGCTTCAACCTGATCATCACTTAAATAATCAATTGACTTTGAAGAATTACCTGAATCGTCAAGTGCTTCAATGACCTCAGCATCACGAGGCGCACTTGATCCAGCAGCTCCAGATGTACTTGCAACATCCTTCTCTAACTCCCCCTTAGTTCTTGCTTCTGTATGAGCTTCAGTTCTTCATCATAAAACCAACTCCAGATAATTGTCTTGTATTTTGCAGCATCTTTATCCGAGATATGAGTCCAATACACAGAGGGTCTCAGAGTATCCCTAGTGACTCTAAATTCACCAACTCTCTGACCAGGTACAAATCTATCAATCACCTGTAATGGATCATCATCTCTGAGAGGCACTGGAAACTCATTTGGATTAAATGGTCTTGTCAAATTAATCTCATAAGGAAAAGGAACCAATGCATCTTCA